>CAUYQV010138125.1:0-50106 GCA_963574575.1 Galagoides demidoff
TGTGGTGGGCACCTGTAGTCCAAGCTACTTGGGAGGCGGAGGCAGGAGACTCGCTTGAGCCCAGGAGTTGGAGGTTGCTGTGAGCTGTGATGCCACAGCACTCTACCCAGGGGGATAGCTTGAGGCTCTGTCTCAAAAAAATAAAAATAAAAAAAATAAAAAGAAATATCAGCCTACCCAAGATCATGAATATATTCTTGTAGGCTTTATAACAGAAAGTCTATTGTCCTACCTGTCACATTTGCATCAACAATGCATCTAGAAATTTTTTACGGCTGGTGTGAAATAGATAGTCAAGACATAATTGTTTTCATAAGTACATTCATCAAAAAGACTATCTATTCCCCACTTATCCATAGTGTCATTTGTTGTTAGTCCCCTCAAAATTTCTATGTCGAAGCCCTAACCCACAATGTGCTTATATCTGAACATGGGGCCTTTGAGAGATAATTAGGGTTATATGAGATCATGGGGATAGGGCCACAGTCCAAGGTATTAGTGCCCTTATGAAAAAGAGACACCAGGGAGCTTGCTTTCTCTCTCTCTCTCTTTTTTTTCCTTTTCCTTGAGACAGCGTCTTACTTTATCACCTTTGATAGAGTGCTATGGTATCATAGCTCACAGCAACCTCAAACTCTTGGGCTCAAGCAATTCTCTTGCCTCAGCCTTCCAAGTAGCTGGGACTATAGGCATCTACCACAACACCCAGCTATTTTTAGACATGAGGTCTCACCCTTGTTCAGGCTGGTCTAGAACTCCCGAACTCAGGCAATCCACCCGCCTGTGCCTCCCAGAGTGCTAGGTTTACACGCATGACTCTCTATCTAAATTTTTAAAATAGCTTTTTAATTTTGACAAAATTTTATGCTAGAATTTTAACCAGAATTAAATTACATATGTAGATCAATTTAGGAAAAAATCTTTTTCTTTACAATATTTAGTCTCCAATCCATAAACATTGTACATTCCTCCACTGATTTAGGTCTTCTTTAATTTTTCTCAGAAATGTTTATGGTTTCCTGTGTAATAATCTTATACATATCTTGTTAAATTTTTTGCCCAGGTATTTTATGGGTCTGATGCTTTTTTAAATTGTATTTTTAAGATTTGTTTCCTAATTCTTTTTGTGGTTGGTATATGGAAATACAATTTATCTTCAGATATTGATTACGTTTAAATACCTTATAAATTGACTCATTAATTTTAATAGTTTACATGTAGATTGGTTGGAGAGAATCTACACAAAATGACATTTACATCTTTCATTTTCAAGTTTTTAAATTCTTTTTACTGCCTTATTATCTGTGAATTCCAGTACAAAACTGCATAGAAGTAGTGACAGTGGTAAAAGACTTAAATCTAAGGAAAGAAACCATAAAAAATCTAGAAGAAAATGTAGGGCAAACTCATCTAGACATTGGCCTGGGCAAAGAATTTATA
Organism: Galagoides demidoff; assembly: GCA_963574575.1. Classification (NCBI taxonomy): domain Eukaryota; kingdom Metazoa; phylum Chordata; class Mammalia; order Primates; family Galagidae; genus Galagoides; species Galagoides demidoff. The sequence goes on from CAUYQV010138125.1 coordinate 1,441, forward strand.
ACCAACAACTTAATGGTAAATACAACAACAACAAAAAAAAACAAATGAGATTTAATTCAATTAAAAAGTTTCTGCACAGCAAAGGAAATAATTAACAGAGTAAATACACAGCCTGCAGAATGGGAAAAAACATTTGCAAACTATATATCTGATAAAGGGCTAATACCTAGGGATCATGATGAAAAGAAGTTTTCAGTTTTAAAATAATAAGTTTTTTTTCTTCTTTATAATGCCTTTTTATGGTTATGCCAAGAGCAGAAAATGAGTAAAAATGTTTCTTCTTTTTCTGTTCTCTTAGAGAGTTTCTCTAAGTTTGGTTTTATTTTTTCCTTAAATATTTCATAGATTTTACCATTGAAGCCATCTAGGCATAGAATATTCCCTGTAGAAAGGATTTAATTATTTGATTTATTTAATAGGTGGGAGACTACTTAGGTTTCTATTTCTTCTTGTACTTATTTTGGTAAATTAAATTAAATGTAATGTGACTTTCATTTTGCAGCAATTTTAGGAATTACTTCCAGTGATCACTATTTATGGGTAACATCAAAATGATGAGTTCTGAGAATTCACACTGAAAAGTTGTGAATGTGAGGTCCACAGAAGGCATTTCATCTTCATTTATCTTGAGTAGACATTTGTCCTCAAACTAGAGAGAAACTATTCATCTAAGGAATATGAAAAAGCCTTCAGTGCTGAAGTATAAGAGCTCACACTACAGAAGAAGTAAAGAACGTAGAAAAGACCTCTTTGAAAACGCATCCCGTGATGGGCACAGTGGCTCACACCTGTAATCCTAGTACTCTGGGATGCCAAGGCAGGTGGACTGCTTGAGCTCAGGAGCTCAAGACCAACCTGAGCTAGAGTGAGACACTGTCTCTACTAAAAATAGAAAAAAATAACAGGCACTGTGGCAAACGCCTGCCACTCAGGAGGCTGAAGCAGGAGGATCGCTTGAACCCAGGAGTTTGAGGTTGCTGTGAGCTACAATGATGTCACAGCACTCTACTCAGGGCAACAGAGTAAGCTTCTGTCTCAAAACTAAAACAAAAACATATCCCTTTGTTACAGGTGATACTAAACCCTGGAGAGAGACTATGATTGGAATAAATATGAGGAAGCCTTCAGTTCCAGCCCTTCACTTACTGGGTACAAATGAGTCACAGTACCTAAAACACTGTAAACGTTAATGGCTATTGCCATTATCAATGTCTTATCCTTAAAGTGGAGTAAATGTTATGATGACTATCCCTCTTTGCACCTTTCCAGCCCTGCTGTTTAAATTTGGATATGTGGTAGCTTTGTTATAATTCACTTAGGTACATGGAGTTTCATTTCCAACATGAAGCCTTCTTTGAGCTGTTTTAATGTAGACTTGGAACTGGGATGCTCTGTGATCCCATTTTTCATCCGTTTGTTCTTATTGGTCACTATTTTGACTGCATTATGCTCAGAGTGTGTGATCTTTATGATATTGACTTGGGGTGCTTGTTATGACTTTCATTTGAGTCTAATGTGCCAGATTCTGTCAATTTCCCTCCCATATCCATTCTTCTCATTTTCTTTCTTTTGTTTTTTTGAGAAAGAGCCTCAAGCTGTCCCCCTGTGTAGAGTGCTGTGGCATCACAGCTCACAGCAAGCTCCAACTCCTGGGCTCAAGCGAATCTCCTGCCTCCACCTCCCAAGTAGCTGGGACCACAGGCGCCTGCCACAACACCTGGCTATTTTTTGGTTGCAGCCATCATTGTTGTTTGGCAGTCCTGGGCTGGATTTGAACCCACCACCTTAGGTGTATGTGGCTGGCGCCTTAGCCACTTGAGCCACAGGTGCCGAGCCTTCTCATTTTCTTTACAAGGATACATGGATGTGTGTTTCCACATAAAGCACTGTTTAATGTCTTTAACTCAGTTTCCCAGTTTTCCCTCATCACTGATGGGAGGCAAAGTTACAGACCTGGCTGAGGAGTACAGAATTCACTGATTTAGATTTTTGGCAATGTGTTTGAAAAGGGGGAGTTCTTGTTGCTTTTTTACTCTTAACCCAGTTCCTTTTGCTCTGTTTCCTTGTTGCTGTCTGGAAACTGACTGCAATGCCCTGAGCAGGGTTGGCAACTCAAGGACCATTGGAATGATGGTCCCAATAAGACAACCCTCAAAACACAAGATTAATTGCTCCCCAAGGAAGCAAGGAATTTTTTTTGAGTGTCCATGATGCTGTAGACAGCATTTCCATACTTGTTACATGAAACAAACACCTAGTTAGATTAAAAAACATATTAAGGGAAATTTTTATAACAGAGTTAAATAAAACACTAAATGATAAAAAATGATTAGTTCTAGCAACATGCAGGTGATATTGTTCTTTTATTTCCTGGCATTTCATTTTTTCTAGTACCTTTTATCTTTAAAAAGTTAAATCCGGGTGGCTCCCATGGCTTAGTGGGTAGGTTCGAACCCAGCCTGAGCCAGCTAAACAACAATGACAACTGCAACAAAAAAATAGCTGAGTTTTATGGCAGGCACCTATAGTACATCCCAGCTACTTGGGAGGCTGAGACAAGAGAATCAATCGCTTAAACCCAAGAGTTTGAGGTTGCTGTGGGCTGTGACGGCACGGCACTCTCTACTCAGGGTGACAGCTTGAGACTCTGTCTCAAAAAAAAAGTTAAATCTATTATTTCAAGTCAATCACTTGCTCAAAGTAAAAATTAGCAATCATTAAAAGTTTTCCTGAGTAGCATAAATCTTCTATCAGACTTTTGGCTGCTGTAAGTACACATATATGTGAGTTTGCTTTCAGTCAATCAATTAACAAGTACATATTAAAGTATATTAAAATACACCCTTTCAAGTTTGGAAATTTGGTGAGCAATTAACTGTTTAAGTCACAAAATCAGGATAAATTTAGGAAAATTACAGATCACCCAGGCTAAACACATCATTTTGCAGACAGGGAAACTAAGGCTCAGACAGGCTAATTTATCCAAGACTATAAGCCAGTAAATAGCAGAGCTCGCCTTAACCACACAGGTCTCCTGGTTCTCCCTCTCAGTCTTTTCACTCCATCATGCTACCATTCAAATTACACAGTCCATCTCATATTAAGAATGAGTGAACACACTTAAATTTTCCTCTTAGTTTCTTAAGAAGCCTTACATGTATAAAAAAAACAATAAAACAGGGCCTATATCAGAGTAGCTAACATTTTTAGGCTCATTCTGGATCTTTTTATTGCTTTGAATTTCAAATGCCTATCTTCTGGCCTACATTAAATTTCAGGTGTCATTTCTCCTCAATCGTACAAATAAAACAGTTCTGATTATCTTCCTATTACTCCACTTTAACCACCGTTGTATTCCTACCATGCACCTCCAAATGCAGCTAAACCTATATCATGCTTTCCAAAAGCAAACTAGAATGATGCTTGGATTACACTATAACTACACTGAAAATTCTTGGTAGTCAAGGACGATGATACATATTTGTATTGTTTCGTATAATGGAAGGAACATTCAGTAAGTATTTAATTGACTGAGTGCTAAGAGGGTGTTTTGGATGATCCAGTGGTTAAGAATATGAGTTAAGGAGACTTAGACTTAACGCACAGATTCAAACATCAGCTCTGCCACTTATTACCTGTGTAACCCTCATCAAGTTGCTTAACTGAGGGTTTCAGTTTCCTCATCTGTAAAACAAGGTTAATAACAGCATCCACACAGAGTTGTTGGGATAGTTAAACAAACTCTATTAGCACACTGCCTGGTCCGTAATACATGCTCAAAAAAATAATAGCTGTGATGAGAATATATCATTACATTATTAACTACTCCTATTCCTATCAAAATGCCTCTTGTCCTTGCCCTAAGTGATTTGGAAAACAGGGTTCAATGAACCTCTTTTTTATTATTTTTTTTTGTAGAAATGTAACTGGAATATAAATAGAAAGTCACCCAAATCCCATTAAGTTGAGGTAATTTTATTGAATAATCATATTTTTAAAGTTAGGCAAATAAATAAAGTCCAAAGCAATTTTGATTAAATCCTGTTTGTTCAATGGCTATTTGGAATACATCATCATATGCAAGCCCCAGGAATATTGAATAACAGATAAAAACAAATAATGACCATAATGCAAACCATATTCAGATTCCCACTTCCCTGCAAGTACAATTCCATGTATGAATTGTAAGAGCCAAAAAAGTAACATGCTTATTAACTGCGGGTTAGTCAGCTATTATACATAGAGCTTAGCAGATCACGTGAATGTTTCCATATTCTCAGTTAAACTAATGGTTCCTTAGAGCCCACTTCGTACAACCCCTTAGGAATTTCAAGATTTGCCTGAAAAAATATATCATATTTCCATGACTATGACTGAACTCAAATTTGGAAAGCTCCCTGAAAGCAAACCATCCTGGAGAACAGGAAATGGTCATTGTTTTCAAAGAAAGGCAAGAAGTTTCTGCACACAGGAAATCAAGCTGGTCTTAGGAGACCAGTTTCATCTCACTTCACACAGACCCACGTGTGCCAGGTGGCTAGACCCACCCTTTAGCTTCACACGTGGGAACATGATGAAGAATAAAAAAAATGGCCCTTATCACCTGAGGTAAAAGACATTTGATTCAGAACCATGACATAAGTAAATCAAGAGAAGTATATCCCCTCTTTTTTTCATGCTTCTATCATTTCATTTTAACATATTCAGAGATTTATAGGGATTCTGGACTTGGAATAGGCAAGTTGCAAGCCTCTAGGAAAACCAGTGAAAAGACTCAGATCTAAAAATGTGGTTTCCTAGATATACAGTGTTTTCTGCAACACAGAAGCTTTCTAGAAAAAGTTGCTTTATTCCATCTTTCCTTGTCAACAAGAACAATTACACTAATAGTTTTATTGATTGATTGTTCTTTTTTTTACTTCTTGGAAGCAAAATACTGTCATGGAGCAACCCTGAGACTGACGGTGGGGAGAAGTCTCAGTTTGGGTTCCAACTGGGCCACAGTCTACCCTGGTTACTTTGACCAGAAGTTGACCAGGTGGGGAGACCCATACATTGCAGAAGGCTGATGTCCAGACAATAGAACCGAGTATAACGACAAGTATTTTCATAGAGAATCACTACAGCTCAGTTCCTATAGTCTGTGCCCAAAGCTCTTTATAAACACAACCTTCTTTGAAGGAAGTCCTAAAGGGTTGAGCCCATACTAAAAGCACTAACACGAGAAGAATTACAATAAGGTTACAAAGTAATTAATCTGAGCTATCTTTTAAAATTCCTGCTGATACCTTTTGCCATTTCAGACTCCATTCATAAGGTGATTTTTAAAATTAGCAAAGAAGGTTTTCACACGTGTTCAGACTAAAAGAATAAAGGCATGTTTGCGTTAAAAAGACACAGTTGGCCAATATTTTTATTATTTTCTGATATTCTTGTAACAGTTTTTTAAATGGCTGCCCTTGATGACAAAGCCTTATTCTGTTCATTCCCTAGAGCCTACAGAAAAGTCTGTGATTATTATTTAAGCATCCTGGTGATTCCCTTCACTACATGAAGAAAAGAAAAAAGCAAAAGCAAGGCTATTATCCTGTGTTTATAACACGTCTGTTACCATAGTAACGACTGTGATGTCACAAACTGTACACTAAGGGCCAGAGGCTGTCTCTGGGGAAGGGGGGGGGGAAGGGCAGCATAGCCTTGGAAGATGGATGCAAACGCATGTCCAAAGCAGGGTCAATGCTGTCGTAATCACCAAAACACGGGGAGCTCCCCTTCACCAGAGAGAAGGGGGACAGGGCCAGAAGAGCAGTTCTCCAGGCCCAGAAGTAAGCTACACCCATGCTTCTTCATGCAGCTGTGCAAAAAGGGGTGGAAATCCAAGCAAAAGCAGTATGACCATGTTCCCAATCACAAATTCCACTGGGCCCACTGACTGCCAAGACGTGGATGGGATCCAGTGGAGAGCCTGTCCAAGCCCAGGAAACACACACTTGGGAACTACCGCCTGACCAGATGGAGCCCTCTGGTACCCTCTAAAAGAGCAACTTGTCTCGTGGTGGCAAACACTTTAAAACCAAGCTAGGATTTCATCCCTACCAGGTCCTTCAGGTTCATAGACCCAGAGATTCTCAGGATTAGAGAAGAATTCATCAGGTCTCCCAAAAGATGTTGACTTTACAAAACAACCTTTAGCAGGAAAAAGTTGTATCTCTTGTCACTAGGGTATTTGGAAGTAATATAATACATTAATAAGCATTATTATTCTATTATAATCTAGAGAAGTTTTGTAGGAATATGCTGAAAAGGCAACCGTATATTAAAAAGAATATGGGACTAGGAGACAGATGACCTTAGTACTGGTCTTTGCTCAAGTATTCTCATGCGACCTTGAGAAAGCCATTTAATCTATTTGATCTTCAGTTCTTTATTTAATACCTAACACACTATTTCCCAGAGTTATTGTAAAGATAAAATTAAATAATAAAATAATGACTATGTGAATGAATTTCATAATGTAAAGGATTTAACATAAATAAAAGGTATTATTATCATTAGCATTTTCACATAGCCAGTTTACAGAACGGGAATAATGAGAAGACTAACATGGGAATCCCTGTCTTCCCAGCTTGAGGGGTGGACATTCACGTGGTACAGTCAACCCTAATTATTCAGGACCTGATTATTGAGGGGCATTTTGCTTCTCGACATTGTACTCCTTTGTTAGCTCCCTTCAGAAATTGCCGTGTTAACCCAGTAACAATGAGAAAATTGACAGCGAGTGTACCTCAAGCTCAATTACCTTGACCATCAACTCTGGCAAAAGTTTTGGCAAAGGAAGAGTTGAAACAATTTGCTAGACAGAGAAGCTTTGGGATCATTGTGGACTTTATCCATGGATAATTAAGAATGATAAAATCCTTGCTTTACTATCAAGGAAGTAGTGATCAAGGTCAGACAGGTTGGAACGAATTCAGACAAAACACTAGCATTTTCTCAGTGAACAACAAAAACAGCCTGTACTTGTCTTATGTATGTGAAGTAAGATTAGATTACTATTCCTTCATTCAACAAATACTCATGGGCCAGGGCTCATCACATACCTTAAAAACCCACTCTTTTTCTGCCCTTGTCACTGTCCCTTCCATACAATTTTACATAGAGCACATTGGCAAAATCCACAGCCTGACCTTTTGAAATTCTATTCCCCTTCCTGTTATCATGAGACTTTGGCTAATCCTACCTTAGCACAAGCAGGAAACCATGGTCCCTGGGCCAAACCCTGCCTACAGCCTTTTTTATGAATAAAGTTTTATTGGAACATGGCCACAACCATTTGTTTATATATTATCTATAGCTGTCTTCCTGCTATAACTGCACAGTTCTGTAGTTGTTATAGAGGCAGTATGGCCCACACAGTCTAAAGTACTATCAGGCCATTTATAGAAAAGGTTTGCTGAGCCCTGCCCTAGACAGTATGATTAAAACAAAAGTCATCTCTCCCAGAGGTTTCTGCTTAGAGACTAATAGAATAAGCCCCTTAAAAGCAGATAACCTTCTGAATCTCTGTCTCATTATATAGAACCCTGGAGGAGGACAGTGTCAAGGTTTAGAGCAAACTCAGAAAATTAAACATATCCTTCCCCTACATTTTATTTTCAACAGATGAGCGCCTTGGAATTCCATGGAAGACAGTATAAAACCACTAGTGTTCAGTTACTCTGGCTTCTGATTCCTCGGAGTTTCTAGGTCTGATACTTCCAAGGCTCAATTTTTGGCCTCCATCCCTTTGCATATTTATTTCCTGATCTGATGTGGAATTAGAGTTAAATAGGAGCTGTGTGCTTGAATTCCACGTGGCTGGCTCAGCAGGAAACTCCAGGGCAGGTTTTTTGGCATGCCAAACTCATGTTAGCCTCAGCTATGCTAATTTCTAAAGCTGTTTGCTTTGCTCAAATAAATCTCTGAGACGAATTTGCATTTGGATGCACACCTTTTTATGCACAAATTATGTGCATGATAACTCCAGGACAGAATAAGGACTGAAAAAAAAAGAAAAAGAGGTATGGTGTTTACTCAATGACCTTTGTGTGCCAGGCACTATGCTAAGGGGTTTACATACATTTTCTCATCTCATTTCCACAACAACCCCACGAGGCAGGACTAAGATCCCCATTTTACAGATGGAAAAACTAAAGGGAAGAGAGCTTATGTACTCATCCACGTTCCCAGAACTGGTAACTGACATAGCCTAGATGTGAACTCAATCTGTCTGAATCTGAACCCCAGATTCAGTCATGTTGCCTTATTGATACCCTCATCACGTCTTCTCACCTCAGCCACTGGACATACCTTCAAACATGAACTCTAGATTTCTAAAATCAGCCACTCTCCGCCTTTCTCCTAGTTGGCCTATGTAAAATGTCTTCGGTCCTGGGGAGATAAATTCCGGTCCCTCACAGAACAATCAGCCATTGGAGAATAGGGACCTTGACTAAACAAACTCCACACAATACATCAATAGCTTTAGTAATTAGTAGACAAACACAATTACAAGTGATTTCGACAGGTAAATGGATTTTAATGACATATCTAAGGACCTCTGTGTGAAATGACACTTTCACTGATAAATTGCAGCAGCCAAGCAAAAGAAGGGTGGCCATAACCATAAGGCATAAATGAGTTACACTTAGACTATAGTGTAAATATGTCTATAACATAAACACAGGAACTCCATCTACAACATTTCTTCACTGTTTATGGGAACATAACCAAACACTTATTTTCCCTAATAAAAATACAAGCATTAGCTTTAATGTGTACTGCTGTTGAAACTCAGTATTTGGGTGGTACCTGTGGCCCAAAAGAGTAGGGCGCCAGCCCCATATGCCAGAGGTAGCAGGTTCAAACCCAGTGCCGGCCAAAAAAAGACTCAGTATTTATTGTTGTTCAATTCAATGTACAGAAAAACAACCAGTGTCACAATTAAGCATTCTAGCAGAATTCCAACATTTTACAGCAAGCCAGACACAGTATTATTTAACTTCTCTCTCCGTGTGAAATCTATTGGTGGCCTAGCTTGCAGTGTCACATAATGCTCAGCCCACTGCCAACTAGATCTACAATGCCACCTGATTTTCTGAAAATATAAAAGAACTGATTGCATTTTCACACAAGTGAAATTCAGGTCTCTATTTTTTTCTTTCTTTTTAAAGCTTTCTTTCTTTTTTTTTTTTTTTTTTGAGACAGAGCCTTAAGCTGTCCCCCTGGGTAGAGTGCCATGGCATCACAGCTCACAGCAACCTCCAACTCCTGGGCTCAAGCGAGTCTCCTGCCTCGGCCTCCCAAGTACTGGGACCACAGGTGCCCACCACAACGCCCGGCTATTTTTTGGTTACAGCCATCATTGTTGTTTTGGCGGGCCTGGGCTAGATTCGAACTCGCCACCTTAGGTGTATGTGGCTGGCGCCTTAGCCACTTAAGCCACAGGCGCCAAGCCCTTTTTAAAGCTTTTAAAGAGAATTTTCCAGGAATTAGAAAGACCTCTGAGGAGATGTGTAACCTAAGTTGTTTCTTGAATGTATTTAGAGGGAGCTATTTGAGGAATAAGCCTGTCAGGCCCTTTTACAAGAAAATCCAGAAGAGACCCAGCCTTCTTTATGCACGACCCAATTCAACCACAGTTACTTTTTTATCTTACAAACCTACCACTGTATGTGTATCTTATTTTTTTAATTATTTTATCCTTTACAAAATTTTAAACAGGTGACTTCAGTGAAGGCAAATAAATTTTTTTGGTAGCTAGTGGTAGAAAAGGTTATTATCAGTTGAAAGCCAATAGCCTAAGCAGGAATAGGGGAATTTTTCTAATACAGCAGTAACCCTTAAACGATGTATGCACTAGTATTTCTTAATACAAAGTTCCTAAAACAATCTCTACCAAAGTTAAGTTCAGCATCTAATAATCATTCATAAAATAGTTAAAACAACCTTCTATGAATCGCTAACATTGAAATTATTGAAAACCCCAGGTGTGACTTACCTGCTGGTGGCTTTATGAAAGGTGGTGGAATTAAAGGTACAATAATGGGCACATTGCCATGATCCTTTGACCCTGCAGGTGAGTCACTGAGTCCATTTCCAGTGGCAAGCCCTGAATAGCCTGTGCTTATATTGTATGGTGAAATAACACTGTCCTCAGGTAATTTTGGTTTTGGCAAAGAATTTTCTGTAAAAAAAAAAAAAAAAAAAAAAACTAAATATGACATAGGACTTTTTCAATAGACTTTTGTTTTTCAAGAAAAAAATGGCCACATAACAAAACAAATTTTTCCTCGCAGATCTTTAAACAATTTACCAAAACTTCACAGTCCTTTCCAGACCTTTTTTAGTCTCATTATCATAAATTTCCAAAGGGCCCCTTTATAATTTGGTCCACTATGATAGCTAATATCCCAGTTGAATCATGGTGATGAATTTTAGCACTGTAAAATCCCATAGATAATTGAGAGGCAATTAACCTTTTCCACGTACCAAGTGATATACAGCAGTCACTCTCTGGCTACCACGGGAAAGCCTAAAACGTGCCCCCTCGCATCGTAACTAGGTCTCCCTGTCCTATAAACTGACCATATAATCAAATGAACCGACGAGAAGGAGACAGATCATTGGGAAGAAAACCCATGTTTCACCAGGTGTTGATAACACCCATTAAAAATTAACAAAAATGAAGAAAATTGCAATGATAGGAACGTCCTGCATTTTATCCTTGCATGTGAACAAAAAAAGAAAAAAAGAAACCTCAACCATAGAAAACAACTTTTTTCCTCTTATAGTATATCCTGGCATTCTCTCTTTCCATGTTCCCCAGAGCCAGAGATTATTACCTAGGCCAAGTATTATACGAGCTATTAGTTTATAGAACATAAACTCATGACTTCCATTTTTCACTTACAGTGAAATTGATGATACTATCTCCATAACATGATGTGTACAATTTCACAGCAAGCTTAACATAAAATTTGTCATGTACACTCAATTCCACATGCCTGCAGGACAGCTCATTTACATTTCCTTGCTTGGCATTTAAGAAAGGAAAACACTATCTTAAAAGACTAGCAATAAAATGTTTGAACAGGTAGTTTATGCCAGTAGATTTTGAATGCAACGCAAATACTGATCAAATTGCCAGTGATGATGCACAATTTGTTTTACCCACATTTTATTAAAATTCCCCAAATGGGTTTCTTCTTCATATGCACCTCCTCTTTTCTTTGATAAGCAAACTCTCATTCCAAATGGAGGTTCATAAATTCAGTATTCAAATAGGCTTCCCCCATGAGATAGTTGGTGCTGCAACCCACTAGTAGAATCAGTATTAATTCAGCTCTGCCAAGTCTCTGTAATTTTCCCTCTTAAGCTGGCCTTTGATGAAAATTCTGATAGAATAATAAGAACCTAATCATCTACTACTCTCTTACTCCTCTTCTTACCCTATTCAGTGGTGTGGGGGCAGGAGAAGAGTGAGAACTTTAAACACAAAAATAGAGCTTCTATATTGAATTCACACCCAAAAAAATAAAGGAAGGAGAATTACCAAACTAACAGTGAATTTTCTTGCAGACTGAAAATCTAAACCTAATATTTCACTTAACAGACAGCCCCAGTCCCCAAGGAATGATGATATAGTAAAGAGATCAGGAAACTAAAAGTTAGCAATCCTTGTCCCTTTCTTTAAATTTGTGGGCAGGACCACAGCTCGTAAAGTCTCTAGCTCTTATCTGGTTCTCCCATTGGTGGAAGAGATTAATCTGTGTTTATTTTTGTTTTACATCGTGCTCTTATATTCTGAACAATTCTGCTTATAGGAAAGCATTGCTGGGGATGTATGTTTAAATCAACCATGGGCATAATCAACAAAGAGTCCCAAAGCAACTCAATTCTGGCAGGTTGAGATAGTTAATCCTTCTTTGCACGAACAAAGGGACATTAAATGTCATTACCTTTGAGAACAGAAATGTGCTGCCGGCTCTCCCCATCTGTAGGGTAGCTTCTGAATTCAATATCTTCACCATCTTTTAATTCAACCTTATCATAGCCATACCAGCCAAGGAGTTCATTCATGGTGTTTTCTGCAAAATTCTGAAAGAGAAGCATAGGCTCCTACTTATTCCTATAATCAATAACTATTTGAAAAGAATGCATAAATTGAATCCCGTTTGCTCTACTCGACTTATGTCAGCGCTGATCCACTTCCCCTAGAGTAGTGTTCATTTCCAAAACATGTTCAAAAATTGGGATGCTTTTAAATCTCAGGATGACACATCCGATTATGACAGGCCTTCAGACATTTGTAATTTAAAGATAATAAGAAGAAAGGTATTTGTTAGTTTTGCTTATAAATAGGAAAGGAAGTCATATTTTAGTATATTCTTCTGCAAAGTCTGTATCCCAAACTAGCATAAAAATATTGAGAGGTAAATCACAAAAGCACCTAAGAAAAGATTTTCAGAATGAAAACAATCAACCTTTTGTGGTTCAGATTAATTTAAATTAGAATTGCTTTCTGATTCAGGAGTTGTCTCCTTTTTTTGTTGCAGTTTTTGGCCAGGGCCAGGTTAAGAACCCGCCACCTCTGGCATATGGGGCTGGCACCCTACTCCTTGAGCCACAGGCACCACCCTTAGGTGTTGTCTCTGAATAAGATTCTTATCTCAGATAAAGCAAAATCTCAGCATTTCTCAAATGTCAAACCTATACCATATAGAAAACTGAATAGGTTACGAGGGTCTTCCTTTTTAATTTCCCTTTTGCAAAAGTATTTTTAAAACATAAGGCATAATTTGCTTTATAAATTGTATTAGTACAGATTCTTTCTCCATGAAATTAAAGGTCACTATAATTGTCTTCTGGCAAGTAACATAAAGTACCAAATAACTTTAAGGTTACATAAGCCTAGATTTTGGAAAATGTACGAAACCACCTTATGAACTACAAATCTATATATATATATATATACACACATTATATATATATATATATGTGGTATTACTATTGTTATTACAGATACTGTACTTTGAAAATAATGAGTATAATTGGACAGATTTAATTCCCTTTATCAAGGGACTATTTTTTATGTACTTATAAGTGCTAGATCTGAATATAAGATGTGAGACTTTGTGTGTCAGTGATCTCAATGCTTGTGTATACCTCAAACATCTCTATCTGGCAGGGCACGATGAGCCTCCTAGACAGAGCTAGAAAAACTATATATTCTAACCTTCTTTGTGGCTCAACGATTCTTTTATTATTCTCCTTACAAGCTGTCATTTCTGAATTACACTGGGATGTATAATTTATATTCCTGAAACAAAGCACCAAGGCTAAGCCAGAGTGTGCTGAGCCTCAACGTGTGAGTTCCATGTTTTCTTGAATTTCACGACTTTAAATTTCAGCAGGGGTTGCATAAAAAATAAAAGATATTACACTACTGACTCCACAAAAGCAAACCTGGCATTTCAAACTACCCACAGGATGGTAGAATTTTTGCTTTAGTGCCCACTTACGCTCTGAACTCCAGCTGGGTCAATCTGTGATGGTATAGTGCACTAGCAATGAAAAAAAACTCTAGGCAGATTGATGCAGTGTTACCATCCACAAGGCCAACAGTCAGCCATATTAAGCTTTAGCGAGGCATTTATTCTCTCTGATGGCTGATTGTGTCCACATTAAATAGACATTCTTTTCATGAATGCACAGAGATGATATGATCGATACGAATAATAAGCTCAGCAACTTCAGGAATACCACTGAGGAGGACTGGGCTAAATGCTGCTCTACTCAATCAAAAGAGATCCCTTAATGAGGCATCAGTCTCCCATAACACCTAATTTCTTTCACGGAGCTAAGTGTCTGATTCAAGAATGACAGTCCCTGGGCACACAAATCAAGGTCCTACATCAGTGGTCTGGCAGCAGAAATCTCCAAGGATGAGGCTTACACCTTGTATCAAAAAACCAATTCCCAATAGCATTAACAGCCAAGTCCAAGTCATCCTACTGGTTGGTGTGCTGTTTGCTCCAATCTCCAAAGGAACTATGCCAACAAAACAGAATATCTTTTGCATAGTAACTTCTGGATACCACATCCAGGTTCGTAGACCATGCACATCTGGGTGCCACTTTCTCTGGGTTAACCTCTGAAGTCAAACAAAGGCTACAGATGTATAATTCATGGGGTGACCTTCAGCCCAGGATATAGATTTGTTTGTTTTAGTACAGCTGCAAATTCATTCAGTCTCTGAGAATCAATCCCAGAGGTGAAATCCAGAAGTTTCAGACATTTAGGTAAAAACTGCAACCAGTTAGGATTATTAACACCAAATTCATACTATTTGAGTATCTTAACTGCATCCATTTAGTTTATGGTTTCTGCTGAAAATTCAGTGGCCTCATGGAACAATCAATATGAACTTGATGTATTCCATAATTTTTGAGTTACTATAAATGTCAGGGAAAATAAACTCTAAAATATTCCCCTTCTTGTCGTGGAAAATAAAAATAAACACCTTAATGTTAGATGACTGCAAAAGCAGAAAACAAAAGGTTTGTAAAGCCTCAAGCTATAACTCTTCAACCTTTCATGAAAGGAGGAGCAAGATGAAGGAAAAGACAAACACCAAAGTTTTTGTAGTTTAGCTACAATCATAGACTATCACTGTGTTACCCCAAAGAACCCTAAGGAACAAATAACTTAAATTTTTTAATTTCTAGGCAAAGTTTGGTGCTAGATATCACATGGGTTCATTACGTGGTAAATCAAAGCAAATGAAATAGATTTTTGCATTTATCATCCAAGAAACACAATATATTATGGCCTATGAGGTTTTCCAAGTCTTTCTGGAAGGACGTTCTGTTATTTTTTTCAGCTTTTTTTGCATTATTATCCTTTTAAAAATAATTTTCTACTAAAAAAGTTATTCTTTTCTTGTGTTTCTTATTTCTTATATGTGTATTTTTAAAAGGTGGTAAAAGGTAGTAAGAGTTAAAATGCAGAGGGAGTTTTGAGGTAGGAATGTTCAGTAATAAAACAAGCTACTGTAACAAGGGAAGTTATGAAATTTGCTTCCCCCAAAACCATCACCCAACATTTCTCCTAGGAGACTTAGGACAGGAAACTAAAGTTGGGTCTCTTAAAACTCCCGCTTAGTTTTCGGATTCTGAAAAATCAAAGAGCTTCTACTCATATGAGAAATAAAATACCTTTTTAAAAGGAGTTTTACAATTATAGTGATCACAGATCATGAATTTTACTAAGTCACAATTTCAAATGTTTTATCATTATCCCCATAAACCATCGATATGTGCCAGAAATTTCAATATTTTCTCATCTGAACCACATTTTGCAGACTGCCTCTTGCCCTTGGAAGTAACACAAAAATCCTCTTTCATACCATGCAGTCCAATTTGGGTTTGGAAAATAGGTCACTATAATTATAATGATAATGTCTAACACTCTTATAGCACTTTATAGTGTTTCCACATCCTTTAATTCTCTTGTTCCTTTCAATAACCCTATGTGTTAGGTATTTGATTTCCACAATAAACTTTTGGTGAACTAATGCACCATCCTCATTTTACAGAGAAAATTAGAGTATCTAGCAGGTAAAAGACGGGCATAAAAGATCACCCAGTAAAGGCAGAACTAAAATACAAACCTTCTAATTCTTATACCAGGTCTCTTTGTATTATAAATTCTATACAGTCCAATGTATCAGCTATTCCAAAGAAGCTAACCCCCCTGGGCCAATCAAAGAGTTGCAAATAAATCATACCATGAGATGTCAATATCATATATATTGAGGTTTCTACCTAGGGCATAGCTACCTATGTTGGGACTTCGCTTGCTTTCAAATTTGAACATTGATCTCTATTCTCCTTAATTACTTGTATTGTTGGAACAGTGGTGCTTAAAATTCACAATTAAAATAGAATCTTTTCATTTTATAGCATCTTAACATCACATCTGATTCTAATCACTTTGTACCCCTAATACCTAATTTCCTGACCTCTTCCTTTCCCTCCCCCAAGTCCCTTCTCTCACCTCCAAAACTCCTAAGGAAAAAAAGACAATCCCACTATTTAGTCTGAAAGCATGACCTCTTCTTAAAATTTAAAAAATATGAGAAGGTCGCAGAAAGATAAGTGGAAAGGACATTTTACTATTTCCTCACTACTCCTGAGTTTTTCCTATACCAGCAAAATCATTTTTGTTGGATCTTAATTCCCAGGACATTCATTTGACACCTTCCTTAGGCAACTAAAGTACTACTCAAATGTCAAAGTTCAGTCTAAATTTTTTTTTTTTTTTTTTTTTGAGACAGAGCCTCAGACTGTCCCCCTGGGTAGAGTGCCATGGCATCACAGCTCATAGCAACCTCCAATTCCTGGGCTCAAGTGAGTCTCCTGCCTCTGCCTCCCAAGTAGCTGGGATCACAGGCCCCGACCACAACGCCTGGCTATTTTTTTTTGGTTGCAGCCGTCATTGTTGTTTGGCTGGCCCGGGCTGGATTCTAACCCACCACCTTAGATCTTTGTGGCTGGTGCCTTAGCCACTTGAGCCACAGGCACCGAGCCCAGTCTAAATTTTTTTATATATATTTTTTCATTAGTCAACCTAAATAATTTTGAGTTGAACATTTTACCAGGTAAGTAATAAAAAGTTGACTTCAAGAGACTTTGAAAATAGTAGTAATTATAAATTCTAAAAATATCTCTGAAACACAAGTACTTCAAGAGCTTCACAAAGAACTGATAATTTAACTTATATTGAAAACACCAAACAGACTTTAAAACATAGGGAGGCGTCACTGCTTTTTTTCACATCAGGCCTTGCATGCGTTTTCAAGTTGTATCCTACCCAAGAGAGCAGGAAATATTCAAGGAGCTCCCAATCATTCACCCAAATGAGGGAAAGCCATGCCTTCCCCCAGCCCACAAACATATTTCTCATTTTCACACCAAGTCCCAGTTCTGGTAAGTTATGTCATCTATTCCAAACACACTCTAAGTTACTTGAAGGCAGAAATATTTTATTTCGTTTTATGCCTCACCTAGCACAATGCCTGGTCCTTAGAATGCTCTCAGTAAGTGTGCTAACACATTTGGATACATTCACAATTTTTTTAAACATATAAATACAGAGAAATGATCAAACAAAAGTCAGGAATACCTGATTCTAAAAATAAATATGTAAAAGTTTTAAAAATATAATATGTGTGCTCGTTTCATCAGCACATATAGTAAAATTGGAAAGATGCAGAGAAGAAGACCATGGCCCCTGCACAAGGATGACACGTAAATTCATGAAGCGTTCCGTATTTTAAAAAATATATAATACGTAGTGCTAGTGAGCACCCTCATACTTGTGGGAATTTAAATTGGTACAGCTTTTAGAAAGAGTAATTTGACTCTAAACACTAAAAGCCCTAAAATTTTTACATACCCTTTGACTCGGCAATTTTATTTCTTGGTATTTTGGGAACCTCTCAGTATTTCAGTATCCGAGGGAAACAGCTACAGAACTAGAACTATGTATGTTCAGGAATGTTTATCTCGCTGTTGTTTTCTTAGAAACAAACTAAATGCCAAACAGGAATTTGGTTAAATAAGTGATAGTTTAGTAGTATAATGGAATACTATTTTGCCACTAAAATATATGCTATAGATAAATGTTTACTGCCATGAAAAACTATTAACAGCATATTAAGCCTTAAAAGAAAGTATGAGATCACTTTTGTTTTTCATAAAAACTATATATCACACATAGGAAAGGGCATGAAGAAACATATCAAAATATTGACAGTAATTGTGTTGCTGGGAAAATTATAGGCTTTGACTTTCTTTTGATTATTTTTATTGTTTACTATTTTTATCCTGTCCATGTATTATTTTTATTAAAATACAACTATTTTTATTATTATTATTATTTTTGTTAGAGACAGAGTCTCACTTTATCGCCCTCGGTAGAGTGCCGTGGCATCACAACTCACAGCAACCTCCAATTCCTGGGCTTAGGCAATTCTCTTGCCTCAGCCTCCTGAGTAGCTGGGACCACAGGCACCCACAATGCCTGGCTATTTTTTTGTTTTGCAGTTTGGCCAGGGCCAGGTTCAAACCCGCTACTCTCAATATATGGGGCCAGCGCCCAACCCGCTGATCTACAGGCACTGTCCATAAAATACGACTATTTTTAATTAGAAATTAACACATAGTCTCTTTCACAGACAATTACATCAGGTATATTCACAGTTCTAATGACAATAAAAAAGATCTGTCAGTTACATTACTTAACTTCAAAACATTCTGACACACATTATCCAAGAAAATGGAGCACACAAGAAATACTTTCAAAGGGAAAGGAAACTCCCAATCATAACCAATTTATAAGGCAGGGAAAAAAATGCAAGCATCGCTGATAGTTAAGGTTACAAATAATAGAATGATGGTTATTTTTGGAAAATAGTTTATCTGCCTTCCCATCTCCATGTGTTCCGACTGACTCCTGGGGTAGATTTCTATTAAGCTTGGTTGAACTTGCTGATAGAGATAAAGAAATGGAATCTGCAGAAGAGAGACAGTGTCTTGTTTAAGTTCCAGAGTGGAGGAGGAATTGAACTTGGTTAGAAGTCAGTTTCTAGCTCTAGTCCCAGGCTGGCACAGGGCTTGGTCTAAGTTGTCTCTCTTAACACAGACACAGTGTATCAGTTTTATTTTATGGTTTTGCCAAGCAAAAGGTAGAAGGAAAAATTAAATAGCATAAAAGAAATATGTGAAGAGCCCTTTATAGATTACAAAGTATTTCCACATTCATGATGCCACTGGATGATACGGTGTAGTGAGAACGAGCCTTTATAGGGTCATCAATATGCATGAAATAATAGGAGTGTCTGGACACCCACTCTTTGTACAGACTATACATTGAGCCCTGCTGCTTTTATCTAAACTAGAGCTTTCTAGGTTGAAATCCTTTGAGGATGGTCTCTGTACTCCATTTTAGTTCATTATTGCAGCCTCGTTCTCAGCCACAACACAATGATCTTTAATGCAAAACACACATCGTAGCATCAACACACAACTTTGACTTGGAACAAGCCAGAGAAGAAAGTCTTGTTAACTTATCGATATATTCTAAATTGTACGGCAATACAGTTGGCATACGAAACCAAAATCGTGTGGTTGTACATATGAAATCTGCGGTATTTTATTGTTTTGTTGTGTCATACAGCAGATAATCACATCCCACATTGATGTCTGCTGCCAGGACATCAAATGTCCCAAAAGGGTCAAGCAAATGCTGTGAAATTGTGAATACTGGCCCTCAGGCTAACATTGTGGCAGGCATGGCAGGTGTACAGCTGTGTGCAGCTGTGTCCTTTCACAGCTGCAGAACTGACTGAAAAATCACCAAGACTTGTTACATTGTTTTCCTGTCTGGGCCAAAGCCATTGGCCTTAAAGCAGTAGAGTTCCACAGGCCTTTGGTTATATAAGAGATATTAACACCCATCAGTCTACAGATGCTAAAATATACATGCAGCGAATCTCACTTACCACACGCTTTCATGTCTGTTTACATGTTTCAGTTGGCATGATGAAAAACAAAATACTCTTGTTTTTTTTTTTTTTTTTGCTTATTCTAACCTGTAACATACCCTCTCTTTTAGGAAAATATTTGATCATCTTATTAGCTTGAGAGTGCAAGTGTGGCTGACTTCCCATTCCACAGGAGGAAGTTTTGGACTTCATGATTTCTCTAATTCACCTTCTACTATGTCTAATAATTTTTTTAAATATAAAAACTCAATAAATAAAAGAGACATTTTCCCTCAGAAGATATAAAGACCAAAAAACACTCCACTCGCCCTAACCAGAGACCATCCTCTTGTGGAACTCTCCTTTTTAAAGAGGCTCTTCTGCTCACTAATAGTTGCCCTTTTTTGAGGTGCTGGTTTTGACTTTCCTTTAAAAATTCTGTTACCTCTTGGTTTCTATAAGTCTGTCTTTCACACAAGAAAAGAGGGGCTTGGCTTCTCAGAGCAGTGCTTGGCAAGCACGGAGGCAGGAAACGCAGAAGGGAACGAGTCTGTCAGACTCATTTTCTTCTAGTTCAAATGTTTATTTCAGATTTAGGAGGAAGTGGAGTGGTTCCTTTCCATTTCCTCGTCTCTGGAACCTGCGAGTTGTATAAGGCTTAGAGAATGGCGCTGTACCACACTTCATACCAGTTCACAGATGGAGAAAGAGACTCTTCCCAGAACCACCCCCCAAACTTTAACACAGCATAAGGCGTAGCTGTGCAAACCCTCTCGGGATCGATGGGCTTAGACTAGAACCTTGCAGAGGGCAACTGAGAGCAAAGCTGAGGTCTCAAGAACATCCTACACCTGCTCCCAAGGGACAAGGGCTGTATCCCCCTGACATTAGTCTCCAACCCTGCCACGTGGCACACCTGAGGCCACTGCTCAGCAAAGGAGGTCTGACGTGATTTGGGAATGCCACAGCAGGATCTGGTCGCAAGCCCACTTTCTAAGTTCCTTGGACTTATTCCTTCTGACCCCAGGATAGAGTTTCAGCAGAAAAAAAAAAAAATACATATACCTGTTTTAGTAATGAGCTGATTTCAACCTTAAACATACTGACTTTTTGAATCCACACCCTGATCTCTTTCTTTTTAAAAAAAAAAAAAAAAAAAGTCAAGCTATTTATCTTATTAGCTCAGCTTTGCAACTTGCTTTATTGTCGATGCTATTGACACAGGTCATCTTTAATGCTACATGGAGACCATCAGAAACCAAACTAGAAAACCTTGCAGTAAGTTCACTACTAAATTTTAACAGATGTGCCTGACTCAAACTGTAGGCATCAAGACCGAAGCATAATTTTAGGTACAAATTACTTACTGAGAATATTTATAGACAGAAAACTTCTTCAGCAAAGGAGATACCCTATGACATTTAACACAGATTATCCTACAATTTAGCAATTGATGAAGAAGTCAAACATTGTAAGTGCATTAATTATGGTCTGTTTAGGAAAGCTTCCAGGATGGAGTCCTAATCACATTGGTTTTGTCAGAGTTTTAAGAGATAAAAATCTGACTCCTTATCTCTACTTATAGTGTAGATTTTTATAGTTATATTAGTGCTTGAAAGCTGCTGATGGAAAAAGATCTATGTGCACAAAATATATATCCTCAAGTACAACAATATTTACCTTTCACAAATATTTACACCTATATGCCTATTAGTACAAACCAGTTTTTATATTATATCTACCATGTTCACCATGAACTTCTAAAACTACTTAACCCTTCTATATATCAGAGTTCCCTGCTGACATTCATTTATTATGATATATGCGAGCTAACAGTATATCAGAGACATATTACATTAGATACAATCATAATATCCACCTTAGAAGCTACACATAGTCAAAATATAAATTGCACTGCCATCGGATTTTTTTTAATCCTCCCTATCAATAACTAATTACATGTGATATACTACTTTTAAGTACAGTAAGATAACTAGCCTTTTTAATCAGGAAAAAAACAGAATAAGGGAAGAAGAAAAGGAAAAATAAAAAAAAAATTATAAAGGTCATAGTGAGACAAACATTTCTTCTCGGAGGTATTTTCACTGATGTTCACTATAAGCAAGCTATGCCAAGTCATGTACTTTTCACACACAAAATTATATTGTATCAAATTTAAATTTGTTACAACTGCCATGTACATTAAACGAGCGATAACGAAAATGTAACTCAATATCTGATCTAGTGAAACAGCAACCAACATTAGCTCTCAGCCACAGGAAGACAATCTCCCATGCCATTACTGGTGTCAGCTAAACCTCAGCCAGTTTGTCTTCTCCAGCCATTTTTAAAGAAATATGTGACTATCTTCATTAGGAAACCTTGAAGGGAGTCTCTGTGATGAGGCAAGTTTGTTGCTCATCTTTGGTGCCCTGCATTTGCTGTACTTAAAATAGACACTGTACCAATGTCCTTTCTATTACCCTAAGGGGAAAAAAAAAATCACATACACACCAGTCCTTTTTCTTTCAGCTCACAGAGAAGCAACTCAATCCAACCAGTGTTGAAACCTGAGTAGGTCACTGTACACCACGATAAAATTCCCTAATCCCTGAGCCAAATCTCCCTAAGGGGGGCCTCCTCCTGACCCTCCACTTCCCAGGCTGACTTTTCCATTTGCTCTCTCCTCTTTCCCCCTTTCATTTCCCCTACCTTCAAGCCTTGATATGTGATCCCAAGTAGGGGCTCAGGTTTCCGTTTTTACAGCTTAGGCCACGCTAGCTGTATACATTCCTTTCTTTCTGCCGGGCAGTGATTACTTACCAGGGCTTAGTTTACACTGGTCCAGATGAAAGCCGTTCAGATGAAGGCAAACACAGCCAGGCAGCTCCAGCAGCACCGATATGAAGCTGCACAAGGCCACATTGTGTTCTCGGTGACATTTTGTTGCACACATTTTTATACAGGGCAACCAACTTGTTATGTTACTCCATACTTCATGTTCAGGGAGATGAAGGGGTAATAATGTCATGAGGTTTGGGGAGGGGTTTTGCTGATGTGGTTATTAATATTAAAAGCAGAAAAATGTTAATGAGTTCAAATAACCCTTCCACAGTTTGATTTTGAGAAGCCACTTTTTAAATGAGGACCTTTGGCACTATAATATTAGAGGAATGCCCACTAAACAATTCCACTAGACTTGCTGGCATGGTGTACATGAACACGGTGGAAAATTTCAGTCAGGGGTCTCTTACATTGTTCCAACCGGAGAGAGGATACTAATCCTTATGCAATTGAATTATTTGCTGCGTAAAACTTATTTAATGCTACTCTGGGCTGAAATGATGGGGATTAAAACTTCCAATAGTAGGTGGTGTTTGGGGGAAAAAAAATAAATAACATTTTAAAAAGAGGAAATTCTGTGCACCAAGGTTAATTCCATACTTAGTCCTGCAGCATCGGCTAAAATTGTGTAATTTTTCCCCTTCACACAATGTTGTTTTTGTTTCTTCCTCACCAGTTCAGACAAACATCTGTTATACTGTAGAAGGACAACTATCTCCCAAACCACGGAGTGCGCCTGCAGCCAAAGTCAACAACGCGAGCCCCAAGCATTGAGCACAGTCAGCCTTTATATCCAGCCGGGATAACATTTCACATGTTTTGATTAAAATTAGCTAATTTGTAATTCTAGAACCTATGAAACTTAAAAGCTGCCATCCATATAGATCACATTAGGCAGCATGTTAAAGGGCCAAAGCACACTATGATTTCCTAGTGGCCTTCACCTCTCTCCTCTTCCCCCACCCTCAATCCAAAATGAAATGGAAAAGTAATCTGGAAATGCAAGACAGGAGGGAAGGATAAGTGGGGAAGATTGGTTATTACAGACTGTTTGACTTCCACCCCCATTGAAAGACAACAACTTCTTCTGGTCTTTTTAAAAAGAAAAAATCCTATCCTTGGAATCAGCCGTGGTTTCCATCACAAGAAAGGGCATTGATTTCCAAGGCAAATCTTTCTTAACTCTGCACTGGACTGATGGTGCACCGTATGCTTCCAGGCAGTAAGTTTCTCACACAGAAATAAAAGCCCTGATTCCAGAACTTAGATTGCTACTGGCATTTTGGGGAGGAAGGTAAAGCTAAACCCATGCACCTAGGTAGACAAACATATCACATATTGACGTGTATCCCCTATGTCTCCCTCTAAGCCCGGGCTTCACACAGGCACTCTCATTGAATATGCTTGTCCTAATGAAGACAACGTCAAAGCACCATAAATTTGACTTAGTTGCACACCATTTTCAAAATGTGTCTTTTAAATACAAACTCAACTCAAACTGCCCAAGTCACCTGGCAATACTAAGGATTCTACAAAGGAGAGGGGGATGCAAATCTGTTGCCTTTTTTTGTTAACTCACAAAAAGAAAAATTGATAAATAAATTTTTTTTTAAATCAAGACAGGCTCGTGAAATCAACACAGAATAAAACCCCTGCCTAAGCAAAAGCCACAACTTCATGGAAAATAGGAGGGTGGGGGGTGACGATGGGGTCCGGAGCCGAGCGGTGTTCTCGTGCAATCGCGCTACCGCGAACAGCTGGAGCGCCAGGCTGCTGCGCTCGCCACCTCTGGAGCACCGCTGGCCTGGCAGGGAGCCCGGCCTCGCCGAGAGGACTCCGGGCTGGCCTTCCTGAACAATGGGCAGGCACCCAGCGAAGGCCGCCCCTCAGACAGCTCTGGTTCAGCGGGGCTTCGCCGGGGTCTGCTCAGCTGGGAAGTGAGACCGGCAGAGGCGACCCGGAGGCGGAGGCAGCAGAGCTAGAGGAGCGGGCGGGGGCGGGCGAGGCGAGCGGGCAGTCAGGACGGTACCCAGACCCGCGCCAGACCCGCGCCTAGCCAGGCACTGACAGCCTCTTTACACCGTCGCAGCGGACTACCGGTGGTTGGGGGGGAGACCAGGATCCAGGAGCAGAGGGATGAACTGGGAAGAGGGCTAGAATTGAGCTCTCCCCGGCGTGCCTCGACCGGGTGGCTCCTAACTTTGGAGGGATCCGAAGGGCGATTCTCCAAGAAGGAAAAAACTACCCCGCCGGTTGGGAAGCCTCTTCATCATGCCCACCGCCGCCTAAGCCCCCGGTGCCCTCCCCCTGAAACGCGCCTGTGCCAACCTGGGGTTTGTAAGGTTAAATAGTATGTGGTCTTCCCCCCATAATCAAATCTGAGGCTGGCAAATTTGGGGGATGCGGACCGCGAGTTGGCCTCTGCCTTACACCTGAAGGAGGAGCCGAGACGTCCTGGGCATCCTACAGAAATTGACAAGCGCGCCCCTGTACCCCCAAATCCATACGACGGCCCAAAAGGAGCCGGCGGAAGAAAGCTCCGTCTCCCCTGCCCCTAAAGTCCAAAAATACCTTCATTTCCTCATTGATCTCCCTTTTCACTGGGTGAGCCGGTTTCCTGCTCCTTTTATTTTCCGGAGGTCTCCCTTCTTTCTCCATTTCTGCCATGTTTTTGTGTCTGGTTTCTGAGGAGATGAAATGGCTGCTGCCGCCGCCGGCGGTGGCGGTGGCGGTGGTGGCGGTGGTGGCGGTGGCGGAGGTGGTGCTGATGGTGGCGAAGCTGGCGGAGGTAGCGGTGCTGGCGGGGCCGGGGCTGGGAGGGGGGAGGGAAGGCAGGCGCCGGAGAAGCGGGGTCTCTTCTAGCGGCGGAGAACGTCAGTGGCTGTCAGAGGGAAAGGGAGCTCGGGGAGTCTCCGGGATGCCGCGGCCGCCGCTCCTGCTCCTGCTGCCGCCGCCGCCGCCGCCGCCGCCGCCAACGCCGCCGCTGCTGCCGCTGCCCCTGCCGCCGCCTCTGCCGCCGCCGCTCCCGCCGCCGCCGCCGCCAGGCTGCATCCTCGGTGCCCCACGGAGTCGTCAGCCATCTTCCGTCGCTCTGTCCGTCTGCATGGGCGAGCGGGACGAGGGCAGGGCGCGGAGAGAGCTGCTCGGGGCGTGCGCGCGGGGATGTGTGTGTGAGCCCGGGAGAGCGCGCCAGCCCGGGCGCCCAGCGCCTCCCGCGAGCCGAGCCGGGGGCGGGCCGGGGGCCGGCGCGGGGAGGAGGGGCAGGGAGGGCGCTGGGGCCGGGAGGGGGCCGGAGGGAGGAGGAAAGGTGGGGGGGGCTAGGACAGCCCCCCGGCTCCCGAGCGGGCGTGGCTTCCACCGTCACCGTGTACGCGGATGCTGCGCGGCTCCGGGGGCTGCCCGCGGCCGCCTGTTCATCCGTGGCGGACACGGTCCGGACGCGGCGCCCCCCGCGGCCGCCCCCTGTCAGCTACACGGCCTGTCCGGCGGGACCCGCTCCAACCCCAGCCCTTCTCCTTAGCTCCTGGACGGGGGCGGGGGGGGGTGGGGGTTTGGAGTTGCGTTTTGAGCCGGTCCTGGAAGCTGCTGAGGAAAAATGAATGGGGGTGAAGGGAGGCGGTTGTGCGGTGGTTGGGCGCGGGGACCTGAGGTCGTGGCGCAAGAGGGCCGCTCACCCCCGGGGAACGCGGGCTGAGCTCGCCGCCTTTGGGCTGCAGCGCCGGGGTCTCGGGGGAAGGAAACCACAGCCCTGACACCACCACCACCCCCCAGTTGTCGGGATAGTGTCCCCTTCGGGGGCCACCGCAGAAGTGCTTAGAGGCTGGAAGCTCCTTGGAGAGGTCCCCGCGCCGTGCCTGGCCGCTCCCCAACGTGGCGCGGCCTCAGACTGCGCTTGCGAGGAAGCTTTTGCCTCTCAAAGAACCACTTAGAAGTAGGACATCTCGGCCTTCAGCCCCCGATCTTTCTTTCCGTTCTTGTATTTTTTCTTTCTTTCTCTCTCCTCTCCTTTTCTCTCTCTCTCTCTGGCTCTCTCTCGCTGCTACAAAGTAACAGCCTTACCGGCAACCCCGGCAAGCACTAATGTCCCGGTGCCCTGGGTTTAATCCAAAAGGCTGGGCTGAGTGAGTGCTGCTGAGAGCGCAAGGTCCCGCGTAGGGTCCGGGTCCCCGGGAGCCCGGACACCCTTGCCACGCCCGGGTGGGATCCTCCCCTCCCCGCCCCGTTGCACTTTCTCCCCACGACTTCCCAGCTTGCGTCTGCCTTCCACGGAGCCCTTCTCGCTTGCTCTGCACCCTTACGTCCCCTTTGGCCCGCTCCGTCCACGCCTGGGGCTAAGGTCAGATTGTGTCCGTCGCTCTCCCTGGGTTGAGGCATTGATGTGAACTGTTGATGAGGTTCCCGTGAGACATGGCTCCAAACTCTCCTACACGTTGCAAAGGACACACTGACGTTCCTGGCTTCGCTTTCCCGCGCCGCGACACTTTGTAATTACCTGACACAATGCGATATGGGGGTGCCCATTGTTCCACTGCATATTATCGTGGAGTGTTCGTTATGACAGTGGTGGAACTTAAAATTACACAATTTTCTAAAGTACTTAAAAGACAGAATGAATTCAGTGTGGGGAATATGAGTAAGCTTTCCATTAAAATCTCAGTTTGGCCTGTCAGACGAGGCTCATTCTGGGTATTACGTTGCCTAATTTGCATTTTAGCATTGTTTTGTTTCTTAAATGTCACGTTAGAAATATTTGGGTGTGCACCCGGGAGCGCTGAGCCCCTCCACCTTGCCTAGTTTGCATTATACCATCCTTTTGCTCGGTACACGCCAATTTACAGATATCTGGGCGTGTACCCGAGAGAACGGAGCACCTCCTCTCCCCTTTTCACCTCTTGCTTGTCCAGGGAAGCGAAGGGAACCCTACCCCTGCCCTTCGTGGCTCCCTAGATCCAAGGGAGCCAGGAGGCCGGAGAAAGCCAGGCTCCATCAGAAACGTTTGCGCCTCGGAAAAGTTAAAATTCCTGGGACGCTTAACAGGGACGCTGAAGAGTCGAGAGAGAAAGACTTGATGAGATTTTAGGGAGCGCTTAGCGGTACAGGAGTCTCTCCCGAGCTTTCCCCGGAAGCCCCTGAGAGCGTCTGCCAGGATGCGAGACCCAAGTGCTCTGGCCGAGGCTCACAGATCGCAGTAGACACGGCAGACCTATGACCCATGCAGCAATGACGCGGAGGGGAGCCCAGACCTGTGGGCACTAACAGTCTCCCCAGTCCTTGAAGGATAACACAACACTCACCAGTGCTTGAGTGTGGGTGTATTGTGCGGTGGGAAATATCTCCCTAATGCTGTTGCTGGGAGGAGGAGAGGAAGAGAGAGTCTTTGAGGGTTTAAAATCTCAATTTCATCCAAAACATCTGATAAATAATATGTGGGCTGGAGTTAGTTGTTTTCTCTGTTTTGTCTTCTTGGTGTTTAATGAGGAAAATAGTGAGAAAATTTTATTTGGACTTTTGAATATTCTAAAACTGTGGAAACATATGTTGTAAACTGGATACAAAAAGAAGCTTTTTGTCTTTTAGAAACATATGTAAGTCCCCTCTGTTTCCTTTGGTGCCAGACCATTACAATTGATTTGCTATTTTGCAACTGATATCAAATAATAAGTTATTCACCCTAAGTCCTGAGATACAGTTTCACAAGCTAAGAATAAAATAAACCGAAAAAGTAAACTGTAGACCAGAGTTATATTTAGAGACAGCAATACTTCCTTTAAAAAAAAATGCCCTACTCTGTGATCATGCAGGCATTTAATAAAAATAATAATATTAAACAGCCATCTGTTTCTTTACAAGCATGTGTCCTCCAGAAAACTGAGGTGGGAACCATTGTATTAGAACCCACAATGCTCATTTTTGGTGACAGAATTGAATCTCATAAAGTATAAGTGAGAAAAACTTTATATTTAAAATGAACTTCAGAAGTAATGATCATTAAGCCTTGTTAATGGCTCTGGGTGTAGGGTGTTTTTTTTCTGTTTAGTTTTTTTTTTTTAATTGAGACAGAATCTCACTTTATCACCCTAGGTAGAGCGTGGTGGTGTCCTGGCTTACAGCAACCTCAAACTCTTGGGCTCAAGCGATTCTCTTGCCACAGCCTCCCAAGTAGCTGGGACTACAGGCACCCACTACAATGCTCGCTGTTGTTTTGTTTTGTTTTGTTTTGTTTTCTGTTTAGCAGGCCCTGGCCAGCTTTGAACCCACCAGCCCCTGTGCATGTGGCTGGCACCCTAACCACTGAGCTACAGGCACCCAGACTGTTTTGTTTTTCGTCAAATGCACTATAGATAAGTGCATTTGCGAGTATGGCAAAAGTTATTGCTTTATCAATCTGGACGTACTGTGAGTCAAGTAATGTTCCCTGGATAACTTCATAATCCACAAAAGTTTAACCCTACATGAATAGGAACAATACATGTTCATTACCATCTGCTATAGTGACTTACCCTAATCACAAAGCTCATGTGTGTGCTCTTTCTCTCTCCACAAACACACACACCCATACTCATGACTCTAGACACACAATTAGTCCTCAATTTTCCCTCTATTACTCTGGCAGTCACCAAAATAGGTATTGGATTCATCTTTCATACATTCCTCAGATACATTTTTTACTCTTCAAAGCAGTCTTAATGTTCTTTCTACTCTGATTCACCCACAAAACATGGAAAGAAAATGGGAAGACCCCAGGGTGATCTGCCTTAGGCCCTCAACCTCCAGATCTGTTTTGTTGTTATCGCCAAGAACACCTAATTCAAGAGACCCAGTCTTCATGCCTGGAAAGAAATTAATAAATATTAGCTAATCACAAAAAGACACATCGCACATGTTCTCACTCATACATGAGAGCTAAATATTAAGAACAATTGATCTCATTCCTGAAGGCAGAGAATAAAATGACAGTTGCTAAAGGCTGGGAAGGGTAGCAGAAAAGGTACAAAACTATAGTTAGATGGTTAGATAAAAGGATTAGAATGACATAACAAACTTCAAAAGAAGTTTTCCTGGGCCAAGCGTAGTGACTAACGCTTGTAATCCTAGCATTCTGGGAGGCCAAGGTGATGGATAGCCTGACCTCAGAAGTTCAAGACCAGCCTGAGCAAGAGGGAGACCCCATCTCTACCAAAAATAGAAAAACTAGCCGGGTGTTGTGGTGGGTCCAGGGAGGCTGAGACAAGAGGATCACTTGAGCCCAGGAGTTTGAGGTTGCTGTGAGCTATGACAGACACCATGGCACTCTAGCCTGGGTGACTCTATGAGACTCTGCCTCAAAAAAAAAAAAAAAAAAAAAGGATAAGAAGGAATTTTCTTGTATTCTTGTTTGAAATTAATATTTACCTTAAACACGCGCTGTAATCTAACCAAATATAGGGACTAAAATATGTAAAATAATTACTATGCTGAACACTTTATAGAATTATCACATTTAATATTCACAAAACCCTATGAGGTCACTTCCACTATTATCCCCATTTCACACATGAGAAAACTAAGCCATCCACTAACGATTAAAGAAGATGCCATTTATAATTGTAGGAGAATTCAGTGTAAGATGTAACTCAGTTCTCTGAGTTAGGTATTCTTGGGGATAACGACAAAACAGATCTGGAAGTTGAGGGCCCACGGCAGATCACCCTGGGCTCTTCCCCTCTACTCTCTGTGTTTTCTAGGTGAATCAGTAGTGGAGTAAGCATCAAGACACAAACTAGTAAGTATTGGACTTTAAATCCATACCTTTCTGTCCATCTCTGGTTTTAGAGTTCTTGACACTATGCTAACCTACTTTTTTTTTTGAGACAGAGTCTCACTATGTCACCCTCAGTAGAGTGCCCTGGTATCACAGCTCACAGCAACCTCAAACTCTGGGACTTAAGTGATTCTCTTATCTCAGCCTCCCAAGTAACTGGGACTACAAGCACTGGCCATGACACCCAGCTACTTTTTGTTGCAGTTGTTATTGTTGTTCAGCAGGCCCAGGCTGGGTTCAAAGCCGCCAGCCTTAGTGTATGTGGCTGATGCCTAACCCAAGTGCTACAGGAGCCAATCCTATGCTAACCTACTTTAATGAATTCCTTGAACAATCTGTATTTTTTCTAATCTAAAGCCCACATTTTGACATCTCTAAGATTATGATGCATCCTACATTGAGTTCTTACAATTTTAAGTGACCTTCTCTTTCTCAACAGTATATAAAAATAAAGGTACATTTCCCAATCAATCAGTGGTGTGGTAGATTACCTTGGGTTATGCTGAAATAACTAATTATCAGAAAATCTCCAGAACTCAAAAACAAAAAAAGGTTTGTCCTCCTTGCTCAAAGGCAGCTGAAGATCTCTGTGACTCTCAGAGCAACAGTGCTCCATATGATGGCTTGGTACGGCCCTTCCATATCAGCATGTGCTTCCACAGTCACTACTCCAGAAGATAGAACCCTTGAGGTTTTCACACCATCAACTAAATACTCCAGCCTTGCAGTGACACTGTTACTTTTTTCTCCAATCCATTGGCTAGAATTAGTCACATGGTTCTGTCCACCTGCTTGGGAAGCTGGGGAGTTTAATCCTCCTAAGTCCCACAAAGGAAAGGAGAACTGGATATGGGTGA
This sequence comes from Galagoides demidoff, assembly GCA_963574575.1. Taxonomy (NCBI): domain Eukaryota; kingdom Metazoa; phylum Chordata; class Mammalia; order Primates; family Galagidae; genus Galagoides; species Galagoides demidoff. Next base: position 32,531 of record CAUYQV010138125.1, read on the forward strand.
CCATTTAATGGTCGTACCACAAAAGCTTCTTCGGTTCATTAAAATATGGTCATTAGGACCCCTTAATATAAATATTGAGAGCATATTTAATTCAAAACCAATGAGCAGTGATTGGCCTGTGTTTTGTTATAGGCCACCTAACAAACTTTCAAAATTCATGTTCATGTTTAATTGCAAAGAACAAAATTCTAAAATCAATTTCAAAAAGAACATTATGAAACAGCATAACTCCTATAACGCAGGGAGGGGTTTTAAGCAGGGGTCTATAGATGGGCTTCCAGGGGTCTGGAACCTCCTAAAGTTATACATAAAACTTTCAGTACATTTTTTCTGGAGAATGAATATATATCTGTCATCACATTCACACTTGGGGTTCATGATTTATTCATTTGTTTATCCAACAAATATGTACCAAGGGCCTAGGCACTGTTCCAGGTATTCAGAATCCAGCAGCAAACACAACAGGTAAGTCCCCAAACCTCACAAAATTTGCAGTCTGGAATGGGGACAATAGAGAAGCAAGCAAGTAATAAAGAAGAGAATTTAAATTCAGATAGATGACATAAAAGGACAATGGGATAGCCAGTAGGTATAGGGCTGGGGGTCTGCATTAGCTAAAATAATTATGAAAGATTTCTATGAGGAGAAGTGTGACCTAAAACAGGAAATATGAGAAGGAGCTATCCATGTAGAGATCTTGAAATCCTGGAGAAAAGTATTCTGGTTAGAATTTTAAAGAACCTGAGGAATGGATTTGCTCAGCATGTTTGAGAGATGGGAAGGTATCTGGAGTGTAGAGACTGAGTAGGACAATGGCAGGGAAAGTAGGAAAGGAAGCAGTGCAGAGGCCGATTGTAAGGAGTGTGGAGGCCAGGGCAAGGGAGCATGTGGACAAATGCCCAGGGGAAGGCACCCTCCTTGGCATGAGAAGGCCAAAGTTTCTTTCTGACTGCACCATTTCTATCTGTGAGTCATCTGGCCATCATCAGCTCTGCCACTAAACACCACCTTAACCCATCTGGGCACACCTCTGCACGGGGTCCCTTCCACTCCTTTCTTTTCCAAAAATGTCCTCATCCTCTTTGCCTCTTTGCAAAATAAAGACCACAACCTTCACAGAAGATTGGGAGCTTTCCCTCCGTCACAGGGGTATATGAACCTTGCCAGGCTTCAAACAGACTCAAGGTTCTTCACAGGAGTAAGGCCTTGGCCAAGTCATTTTACCTTAGTCTTCATTTCTCTATTTGTGAAACGAGAATAGTAATTTGTATTTTGGAATGTTGGGATGACCACATAATGTCTATTCAAGTGAATTAAAAATAAAACAGCACAGGGCAGCACCTGTGGCTCAAAGGAGTTGGGCGCCGGCTCCATAAGCCGGAGGTGGTGGGTTTGAACCCAGCCCCAGCCAAAAATAAAAAAATAAAACAGCACAAATGTCTGTGTACAAATGTGCATTATTTACTCTTCTGAGAATCATTATGGTTTTCTTATTGCCTTAGGGGTTTTGGAATAGCTAGACTGCCATAGTGTCAGCCTAGCTCAGAGCAACCTCAAACTCCTGGGTTCAAGTGATTCTCCTACCTCAGCCTTCCAAGCAGCTTGGACTATAGGCATGCACCACAATCCCCCCTAATTTTTCTATTTTTAGTAGACACTCTTGCTATTGCTCTTGCTTAAGCTGTTACTGAACTCCTGAGCTCAAGTGATTCCTTTACCTTGGCCTCCCAGAGTGCTAGGATTACAGGCATGAGCCACTGCACTTGGCCTGCCTTGGGTTTATATGTATGAACTGATACAGATGTGTGCCAGTTTAAGGAAACCTGACACGTGAGGAGTCATTGCCTAGTTAATAAAAATGCTCTTAATTTTCAAATTAATGTACAATAGGGTACCTCTCAATAGTAATTTGCCAAAGTAGGATCATTTCAGTTTATGAAAATGGCATTCTCATATATACTTCCAAGAACATTCCAGTTCTACCCACAGAGGCAAACATACCAGTACCTATACATTTAAGGAAAAAGTCATTGTAAGTTATCATTTTTGATTCTTATCTGTAAAAGCAGAAATTAAAGTCCAGTATTCATTCACTCCAGATGTCTTTATGCTCAAAAAGTATGTGAATCTCAACTATCAATGTGCATGTCTGAATATGTGGTGTAACAGATTTATATGTATTAAGCCTGTGGAAATAAATGAAGACCCCCCCAAATGAGAACAAAGGCTATTTACTTAGAGCAAGGGAATCAGCCACCATCATTTGAGTTTGACAGAGACTCAAAACAGGCATGGGAGTGGGAAAGCTTCATAGTGGAAAAAACAAAGAAAGACTTCAGGTGCTGTCTGTTGGAGGTTACTGGCCTGGAGAACCAGGAGGAGGGCTAACCAAAAGGCCAGTCAACTAAAAGCAGGGCATCCCAAGAAGTTGATATGGGAAGCATATTTAGCTTTCTCTGCTTGGCCCTAATTGGAAGGGGAGGGGTTGGTAAGGGATTGGGAAGCTGGCAGGCATTAACCTAATCATTCCAATTGCAGTCTGAGATGGTGGTCTCCCTTCTCTGGCTTGTTGCTACAGAGATTGTGGATCTTTTTAAGTTCTGTTGTGAATACTGTGGCCATTTATATAGTCAGTCTTTCAAGTCATTAACTAGAAAATAATTTAAGCCAAACAACTAAGGAGAAACTAAATTAAGGTGTAAGGCAGCTTCCATTTGTAGTGAGGTGATCTGATATATTAAAAAGTGTTTTGTTTTGTTTGTGCCACTAATTTCCTTCTGTCCCATGCACTCATTCATTCATATTGGATCTTGGCATCTGTTGCTCCATGGTAAGGATGTTACAAGAGAAATTCACAAAACAACATAAGTTGCCCATGATTTTGAGTTTTTAAATGGACACGTGAAATTCAAGACAAGAATAATAGTTTAAGAAAGAAATTTTTTTCCTCTGGGTTTGAAAGGCCTTGATTTTAACTATTGAGACCCAACAACCCAAATGATTCAGATTATAAAATTTATGCCCTAAATAGTAGACTTAGAAAAAGAAATGATAAACCCAAGGGAATTTTTCCCAATCCATAAAGAGGTCGTGATTCTGTGGGGTTGGGAGAAAGAAGGAACAAAGGAGCTTGGACATTGGAAGGAGGCTCTCTATAGATTCCCAACTTGGTTTCAGTGCCTGAGGGTGTGGGGATGGGAAAAAACTGAAATAGGTTTGAGGAAATCGGAAGGCTTAAGACAGAGGGCAGAGAGCAGAGGTGACTTGCACCTCCCTTCTGAGATGACGCTGAGAACAGCATCAAGCCTTATGCAATAGACCAGCCCCACATGGCGCAGACAAGCACAGTGGTATAGCCATGGTGATGTGACGGTGCCTGAGCAGAAGGTCTTAGGGTGGCCGTGAGTACTCTCCACCTGCTGTAATGTGTGTGTTTCATGTGTAGCTCAGAGTAGAACACACATGGCTCTGGCAGACTATCCAAGTAGACTAGTACCCAAAATATTTGATCTGAGATTCTAGGAGGCCTTGTGTCTTAGAGGATGCCAGCTGGAGAAATGACTGCAGCTGTGGAGTCAACACCTTCTGCCCTGCTACCCCCATGGAGATGCCAGCCTGGTGAGAAAACCATGGGTGTGGGCACAAGAGAAGTCTGCCATTCCTCACAACTGAGATTATCTGGAGATTTCATTTATGTCTCCTAGCATAGTAGTTTTGTGAAACAGAGATTGAATTCAGTTATAAAGAAATAAAGAAACTTACATATAGCAAATACATGAGGCTTTTTCATTGATACTTACGGTTCATATGTATATGTATTTACCCTAGGACTCAAGTTTGGCTTTTTTTTTTTTGACAGAATCTCACTTTGTCACATGGGCTAGAGTGCAGTGGTGTCATTATAGCTCACTGCAACCTCAAACTCCTGCGCCCAAATGATTCTTCAGCCTCAACTTCCTAAGTAGCTAGGACTACAGGTGCTCACCACCACACCTGGATAATTTTTCTATTTTTTTTCTTTTATATTTCCCAGGCTGATCTCAAACTCCTGCCCTTAAGCAATCTTCCCAACTCGGTTTCCCAGAGTGCTAGGATTACAAGTGTAAGCTATCATTCCTGGTGTCAATTTTGCTTTTAAGCATTTTAAAAAGTGGCGCTTTCTGACTCTGTGAGTAAATTTGAGGCATTATTTGCCTGATTATTTAATATATAAATAGTATTGCCTAAACAAAAATAGTTCCTTTGGAATTATAGCACCAAAGAAGTATTACAATAATGCCTCCTGAAACACAGAACAGTTTTGGCAATTAATCAAAATTCTGGTAAATATAAAACTTAACCTAGTATCTGACCTATTTTGAGTTGTTATTGCCTTCCTAAATGATATCTACTGATGAAACTAGAACTCTGATTTATATAGATACTAGTGTAGATGAACAATAATACATTTCCTTTAGAAAATACCATAATGCTTTTAGATGAATAATCAAATGCCATTAAACCTCTGACAATCCTTTGTTAAGCTCAAACACCAATTATTGAGTATTGAATTCCTTCCATGAGCCAAGTATTTTGTACATATTAGGTCATTTATTTCTCACAACCATCCTCGAGAATATTGTTGTCCCAATTTAACAGCTGCAGAAAGTGGGGCTGAGCCCAAGATCACACCAGGAAGTGGCAGATCCAGGGTGAAAGTCCACAGGACTACGCTATACCTGTACTCCTCTGCGGCCCCCCTCAGCCCAGCCCTTTAATCACTTTTTTTGGCAGGGGGGAAACAGAGCTTGCAGAGATGGCAAGTTATTTTAATTTCTTCTTTATTCTAATTTACATACGGCTGTTATGAAAATTAAAAGAACCATAACAAAATACTCAGCCTTTTCATAGTAACATACTACACTGTAATATTCTCAAACCCAATGCAGAATTCAGCAAATGGTTATAGAGGATTGATATCTATGTTTTGACCTATGTCCTTTGAGAAACATTATGTGTAGTAAAAAACATTTTTCTATCACAGAAAATTTGTCTCCAATGTGCTATTGGGCCATAAGCTGTCTCTTTATTACATCCCAGAGGGAGGAAGTTGAGTGGAAAAGATTCTGCAGTTTAACTGGGAGAGGACATTATACATTTCAGTGGAAGAAAAAAAAAATCCATCAAAAGCTAAGTAGATAAATTAAAGTTTTCATAATAAGTCTTGGGATATAGGTTGGACGTGGGTTGGTTTGCTTTTAAATTTCATTAAAGCTGCTTAATCTGTATACCAGATGCTGAAGAAGGATTCCTGCTTTAACCAGTTCTACCCTTTCCACTTGCTGCTGATCTCTTTTTAGTGGCCTAGAGACGGAGCAGCGTTGGTATAAGGGAAAGGAGAGAGAGAATACAGGTACAGTGACCGGAAGCTGCACCCCCGAAAATAGTCTCAGGATGTCAAGTGTGGGAAGGTGCTGAAATCCTAAACTGCAGAACAAAAGAAAACAAAACCCCAGCCTGGGAAGAAATGAAGTGCAACACTGAACACAGATTACGCCCTCGGGTGCTCTTCACATGTGGTGAGCAATGGAATTTTGTGGCCTAAACACATGGACAATTACACTGAATTGAGTAACAACAAAAGCTTCTATTTATCCAATGCTTCTTTAGGCACCAAAGACTACGCTTAATACTTTCTAGGGATTATTTTATTCAGTCCTCACTAGAAACCTATGACACCATTATTGGTTTGGGTTCCATTTTACAGATGAGGAAACAGAGGGTTAAAGAGATCAAGCCTCTGCTGTGAGCTGTGATGCCACAGCACTCAACCCAGGGCGACAGCTTGAGACTCTGTCTCAAAGACAAATAAAAAAAAGAGATCAAGCATCAGCCAAAGGATACACGTGTAGTAAGTAGCCCAGCAATTTGACCCTGGAGGGCTAGAACTCTCTCTGCTCTCAATACTGATGGTACTGGTCATGGTTCTTGCTTGCAAGCAGGAATAATAAACTCTGTCTAAAGAAAAGTAACATTAGAAGAAGGAGGGCCAGAGCTCATGTGTCTTAGGAGGCTGGGAGAGCAGGCTTGGAGAAACAGGTAGGAACCCTGGGGTACAGAAGCCCAGACCATGGGAAGAGTCCATCCAAGGAGTGGCCACCGCTGTGTCTGTGTCTCCCAGGCGCTTAGAAACCACCACTAAATACCACACTCCCCTACAAACAGCCCAAGATGCTCTTCTTTTGTCTTTGGGGAACACAGATATGGGGGGAGAGTTCATTGCCAGGTTTCAGGGCCCCTGCTCCATATGCTTAGGTGTGAGGAGAGCAAGATTCAAACTGTCTAGTTTCCAGAGCGGAAGGCGAGGTCCTATATCCCAAGACCACACTTAATGAGAAATTCTCCCTAAGGTAAAGACCCCAAGGAGTGTTGCAATGTTTTCCCAGGACTACTCACTATAGTGATTTTGTATGAAATCATTGCATTAGGGAAGTAAATGTAGGTCTGTAAAATAATTTTTGAAAGCTCAGGCAAAGGTTAAGTTGTGCAAACATTAAATATTGCAGATTAGAACCTGACTTACCTAGAAATTCATTCTAATAGATGGATTTATGGGATCTCAAAATGCAAATTTTAAAAGGCAAATTTGGTAACTCGTACTAAATGTCAATCAATTAGAAATGGTCAGATGAAATTAGAAGTAGATGTCCTTACATTTCTAACTAGCTGTGAGTAAGTCTTTAAAATGACTCACTGTGCTTATAGTCTCAGCTACTCAGGAGGCTGAGGTGGGAGGATTGCTTCAGCCTAGGAGTTTGAGTCTATGATGAGCTATGATCTGATCACTACACTCCAGTCTGGGATTGAACCAGACCTTTTCTCTAAAAAACTCAGTAAATAAAAATGACCCACAAAAAAAATTTTTTTGAGACAGTCTCACTATTTCGCTCTCAGTAGAGTGCTCTGGTGCCATAGTTCACAGCAACCTCAAATTTTTGGGCTCAAGCAATTCTCTTGCCTCAACCCCCCAACTAGCTGGGACTATAGGCACCCTCCACAATGCTGGCGGAAAAACTAAATAAGTTTCTTAAAGAAAAAGCTAAGACGTCATGAAGTCAGGATTTGAATCCAGGCCATCTGATCTTAACCCTAGGATTTTAACTACTGCTCTATGTTTTTAACAAATTAGACTCTAGAAGGCATTACAAAAAAAAAAAAAAAAGAATAACAGTGGTAATTTTGCAATAATAAATAGAACCCAAGGAAAAGAAGTAGTTCAAGATAAAAGACTCTATTTTGAGATTCTAATCGATAAGGGTGATTTTCTCATTAGCTTTCATAGCCACAAGACAGTACATTGTAGAAATTCACAGAAGGATGTGGGTTCATTTATTTTTAGAATCCCCCCCATACATATTAACATTTTATCTATGTATCTACCTTTTCTACTTATTTCTACTCGCTTACATTAAAAGGGAAACCTCATATATTCTGATAATTACAAGTAACCTATAAAGTAAGTATAAAATGTCTCCTTGTAAAAACACTTGGGGGCTGCAGTGGCAGTCATAGTAAATTAACATTAAAACAATGAAGTCCAAGGCTAGTCACGAAGGCTTAGGCGTATAATCCTAGCACTCTGGGACACCAAGGCAGGATGATAGCTTGAAGCCAGGAGTTCAAGATCAGCCTGAGCAAGGGTGAGACCCTATCCCTAGAAAAAATAGAAAAATTAGCCAGCCATGGTGGCATGCATCTGTAGTCTCAGTTACACAGACAGCTGAGGTGGGAGAAGCACTTGAGCCCAAGAGTTCAGCGTTGCAATGAGCTGTAATGAGGCCACTGAACCCCAACCTGGGTGATAGAGCAAGACCCTGTCTCAAAACAAACAAACAAATAAGACAACAACAACAAGAAAATAGTGAAGACTAATAAAAGCATTAGATTCAAGCCCTAAGAGTCACACAAATAGTCCTATACAGAAAGGGAAAGCCTAAAAGCATGATTATAAACTATTGAGAATCAAGGTACAAATGGCTGGGTGCCGTGGCTCACATCTATAATCCCAGCACTCTGGGAGGCCCAGGTGTCTAGTAGACTGCTTGAGCTCAGGAGTCCAACTCCAACTCCACTAAAAAACAGGTAGCCACGCACTGTGGTGGGCACCTATAGTCCTAAGCTACTTGGGAGGCTGAAGCAAGAGGATCACTTGAACACAGGAGTTTGAGGTTGCTGTGAGCTATGATGATGCATAGGGTGTTCAAAAATGGCCTGTCTGTGGGTCTGGTAAGACCCTGAAGCTGCATGAATCTGGTCAACTTCAGTCTTTGGAAGTCCTCTGGGTGGAAAGCTTACTTCTCAACTATTCCATGCTCTCTCTTCTCTTCCTTAAAAATACTTCCAAAGGATTTGTTAGTACCATTTGTATCTTGATTTTCATATTTTATTCTCTTGCCTCAGCCCCCCAAGTAGCTGGGACTACTTGGGACTACTTGTTTATTTATTATTTATTTGAGACAGGGTCTCTTTCTGTCCCCTGGGTAGAGTGCCATGGCATCATAGCTCACAGCAACCTCAAACTTGTTAGGCTGAAGCGATCCTCTTGTTTCAGCCTCCCAAGTAGCTGGGACTATAGCACCTGCCACAACACCCAGCTATTTTTAGAGATGGGGTCTCACTCCTGTTAAGACTGGTCTTGAACTCCTTAGCTCAAGGAATCCACCTACCTCAGCCTACCAGAGTGCTAGGATTACAGGCCACCACATGCCTTTCCTAAGACATTTTTGAGACAATTTGAATATAAAATATGAAATTTTGGTAATTTTTAAGGTACAATTGTGCTTCTTTTTAAAAATGAAGTCTTTATTTTTTATGAATTCTGAAATATTTGCAGACAAAGTATTATGATAGCAGAGATTTATTTCAAAATATTCCAGCATTATTGGGAAGTGAAGTATAAAATGTTGATAATTACCCGAACTGGATAATAAGTAAATAGGGGCTCATTATCCTATTTTTTCTATATTTATGTGACATTTAAAAACTTTTATAATAAAAAGTAAAAAGATGCTTGACACAGCAGTTATGGCTCCAGCCATATACACTGAAGCTAGTGGGTTCAAACCCAGCCTGGGCCTGCTAAACAACAATGACAATCACAACAAAAAAATAGCGAGGTCTTGTGTTGGGTGCCTGTAGTCCCAGCTACTTGGGAGGCTGAGGCAGGAGAATCACTTTAGGCTAAGAGTTTGAGGTTGCTGTGAGCTGTGATGCCATTGCACTCTGCTGCGGGTGACATAGTGAGACTGTCTCCAAAAAAAAAAAAAAAAGAGAGAAAAAAATCCATTTTAAAAATGTGCCACAAAGAGGCTACTGTAAAAGAAATTTAATTCAAAAGATGTCTGCAATAGTGAAGTTCTAAGCCACATAACTGGGAACATTCTTAAAACAATATCACCATAACATCTACAAGCAACACAGCATGCTTACTCTACATGGACAAATTGTGTGATTTGTTCTAGATTTAAAAACAGCTGTAACTTAACAGGTGTAAGAAGCGAAGGCACTTTATAGTTATTTGTGTTTATTGATTTGAAATTAAGAGGCCCTTCTCTTGAATTGTAGATAATAATGAGGTTTCCTATTATAAGCTTGCTATGTGCCAGGCGCTAATCTAAGACTTTATATTTATGAACTCCTGCTACTCTTCAATTACCCAGTGATATAGGTGTTATTGTTCCTCCCATTTTACAAATAAAAAACTACAGTACTTAGAGGTTACATACTTTTCCCAATGTTGCACTATTGGTTAGTAGTAAAGCTGGGATTCAAATACAGGGCGTCTGGCTCCTATACCTAATCCTTTAATCACCAAGTTCTGTCACGATCCAGGGGAAGAGCATGTTTTGTAGAGTTATTCTTTGTTTAGACTTTGGGGACCCAGTTTCTTTTATTTTTAGAAAAATAAAGCAACTGTTACTCCCTCTAACATCAGCATAATCCCTTTATTTTGTCATGAACTTCAAATCTATGACTCCCAACATAGTCATAACAGCCCTGTAATGTTCAAATGTATTTATTATAGATGTTTATTTATGGCATGATTTCAAAGGACAGAAAACATCAGAGTAAGCTCTTCGGGTTGATTTAAACCAGGAAAAATTTGAGAAATAGCTCTTACACTGTAGTAGTTGACAATGACATCTCTCATGTGTGAGTGTCAGCTTCTGGGCAATGACCTTACATGATTTGCCCTGACCACCTGACTTTCTCAGTCGGTCTTCTTACAGCCCAGGAAGTTGTTATCACTGCTTCCATATTGCCAAGGTTCATAAAGGAGTGTTTCTCTCTCCCTTCCTCTTTCTCTCTCTCTCTCTCTCTCACACACACACACATTGCTTTATTTGGAAATAAATAGTTTTTAAAAGTCCATTTACCAATGAACTATATCACAATAGGCTTTAAATATGTTAACTAAATTGGAGGACTTTTGATAGCTATTTCTAGAAAGGAATTAGGGGGAGTCTGTATGGGGCTTCAGTTGGACTTAACTGAATGGGTCATTGAACTTATGAATAGTACAGCTTGACTGAGTTTTTTCACTAAATCGCTGGAAAATGAATTCTTATAATTAACTGACCAGATTGATTTGTTTGTTCACCCATACAAACATCCATCCCTCAATGACACATTTTCCAATTTTAGAGGAAAACTGTTTTTAGGACAGAGCAAATAAATTTCTTGCAATTTAGGAGGTTATATTTATTGCTATAGGGCAACAGTCACTAATAAGATGCCTTGACAGCTCTACAATTTGAAGTTGTCAGTCTCTACACATGTAATAAATGCTACATATCTTGACTCCCTTTTACCAAATATTACCTCTCTGTGGATTCTGTCCAACAAAAGGAGGGTGTTTCTGTATATACAATCCCATCAGAATTTCTCTTAACACCATAGGAAATGTAGTCTGGTCAAAATTTCTTTTAAAATATGTGAGAAATAAAGAAATAAAAGAAGGAAAATAGAGCTAGGGAGCAAGAGAGAATGTGCACCAAGCAATGACAGAAAAAAGACTAGATTATAATTTTTCTAGATTAGTGATTCTGAACCTAGCAGCATATTAGACTCTCTTTGAGAGTATTTTAAAAATACTGATATCTGGTCCTCAAACCCAGACATTTTGATTCAGTTGGGTGTGTGGTGACTTTGGTCTTCATGAGAAACATCTGAACAACAATGGCGAACTAGCTGAACTTGTAGGGATGGAAACAATCTCTATTTTGTGCTTCCTGATCTTCTCATCGTAAATAAAATACAATTCAAATAACTTCTGGATTTGAGCATGATGCGGAGTAGAGCTGGGAACGGTGAACGAAGACATAGCCCATTAATCAATTATTCATTCAACTGACCAACAAATATTTATGTGGTGCCTATTCTTCAGCAGACACGGTATTGAGTGGTGGGGATGCAGAGGCAAATAAAACGATTAAAGAAGCCTGATACAGCCCGAAATCTTCCTTGTGGGCTTCAAGTTTCAACCTCTGCTAATGCCAAGATCAATTAGGTTGTGTGTGGCGGGTAGGTGGGAAAGACAGGGAGTGTGCAGAAATAAATGACCATAAGGACCAAGCCAGTCTACTAGATAATTTTGTTAATGGAATAAAAACATTTTGGCACTTAGGTGAACCCAAGAGATGATCTACTTTTGTTTTATAGGCAAATAATTTCAAATTCTGAGAGGTTAAATGACTAGGACAGAGCTGGAGAACCCAGATGGTTGACCATTATAATGTTACCAATGTTCAAATAAAAACCTTCTCAGCAGATTTTTTTTTTATTCCAAGTGTCTAAAAGATAACAGACCCTAGGAAAGAGTCTTTGTAAAAGAAAAAGACCAACCAACTTCTTCTCCCACTGAGCTAATCCTAGTGTGAAATTAACTAGCAGTATAGCTAGTCAATTCTACACTGTTGCCCTGTAGGGAGAGAAGTTAGAAAAATGGAGAGTAGGTCTTGGTCCATTTCCTCCCTAACCTTAGTTTTTCTAAGGTCAAACACTTAAAACATTAAAAGGGAATGGCAAGAAAAGACTATTGTGAATATGAGTAAGGGTCTTAGAAGGGAAGACTTAAAAATTAAACCACAGAGAAAAATTATAATGAAGAATTCTAGTTATATGTACCTTCCCACATCACCTTTGAGGGCTAATCTGCAAGATGAAAGTATCCAGCAATTTTCCTATTGATAGGGGAAATGGAGATCTATACCACGCTGAGATTTCATTTGTCATAAACTTTAAGAAGTCTGACCCTATTAAGTGTTGAGAGGGAGTGATCAATAGGAGCTCTCATAAAAGGCTGGTAGAAATATAGATGGTATAGAAACTTCGGAAAGCTTGTTGGCACTATCAACTATTCATACCCTCCACAACCCTGCAATTCCAATGCTAGGTGTAAACTCTTGACACGTGCATCTGGAGGCCCTTGTCAAACTGTTCCTGGCAGCATCCTTATAATAGAATAAAACCTGAGACCAATCCAAATGTCCACTGATAGGACAATGAATAAAGTGTGGTTGTATGGTATATTCACACAACAGGTATCATGCAGTAGTCAAAACAAATGAATTGCCACTATACACACCGACATGGGTGAATCTCAGCAAAATAAATTGAGTAAATAAAAAAGGCCCAGAAAGTTACATCTAGCATGGAACCTTCTTTTTAATAATAACAAACTACTATAAAATGATTTGTTTTTTTGAAGTTCATAAATTACTTATTTATTATTTTGATTACTATGATTTATTTTTTGAAATACATATATTATTAACTATATTTTTAAAACGTGATGGGAATGATAAATACAAGATTCAGGAGAAAGATAATCTTGGGTTAGGGAAATAAGGGGAATGGGAGGAGGGCCACATGGACAGAAGTATGGTGCTGGCAATGTTCTAGTTCTTGTGTTAGTGGTATGTTCACTTTGTGTATTAAATTATAGAAAGATTAATAGATAATTGTATTAGCATTATTAATTATGGCAGCATAAAATATTTCATAATTTAACAATTTAAACAATAAACACTTGTTATTTCACAACACCTGGAGGTAGGACTCTGGGTGATCTTGGCTCAGAGTCTCACGAGATTACGGTCAAGTTGTCAGTCAGGGCTGCAGTCTCTGAAGTAGTTTTGACTTGGGGCTCCCCCTAGGGCTGCTCATGATGTGGCTTCCCCCACAGCAAGCAATGAGGAGGGGGAGAGGGAAGGATGGAGGAAGGCAGAGAGATGGAGAGAAAATGAGCAAGAGAATGCTCAAGATGGACGCAGCAATGTCTTTAGCTAATATCAGCAGCGACATAGCATCACTTCTGCTGGATGCTGTTGATCACACAGACCAACCCTGGGACAAGGCAGAAGGGGACTCAGGCTGTGAACACCAAGAGGCAAGGATCACTGGGAGGCTGGCCACACACTATAACATAAGAGAGCAATGCCCGGACCAGCGATGAGACTGTCAGGAAGCAGTTATGTGTATTTAAGGTTGGACAATAAATGAATAAATAAAGTGCATTTAAGTCTGAAGGCAACAGGACACAGGGGAAGGAGTGAGACAATTTAGCTTTCATTCTGGCTCTACCAATTCCCACCTTTTTGTCTTTGGACAAGTCATTTGACTTGTTTCTATTTGGAAAATAGGAGTAAGGAAATATACTTTCTTTAAATTTTTTTATTACGAAAATATTTAAAAATACCCAAAACAGAATAGCAAAATCAATACCCTATGCCCATAATCTGGAATCAACAACTTTTTCAATTTTAGTGTACTTGTTTCATTTATTTTTCCCTACCTAAGAAAATTCCTGACTTTATGTTATTTTATATCCTTTTATATTCTAGTATGTATTGCTTAAAAGTCTGGATGTTTTCTTACAGATTCCCACATAAAATTAATTTCATTGCATTATTTAATATATTGAACTATATTCAAATTGCTTTCAGAACTCACATGTAAGAGTTAGAATTGAGGCTGAGGCGGGTGAATTGCTTGAGGTGGAGACCAGCCTGAGCAAGAGTGAGACCCACAACTCTAAAAATAGCCACGCCTTCTGGCAGACACCTGTAGTCCGAACTACTGGGGAGGCTGAGGCAAGAGATTCACTTGAGTCCAAGAGTTTGAGGTTGCTGTGAGTTATGATGCCACAGCACTGTACTGAGGGTAACAAAGTGAGAATCTGCCCCCCCAAAAGAGTTAAAATTAAAATAATTGTTTTTAAAGACTGGTTCTTTTTCTGGAGTGCAGGGGTCTCATCATAGTGCTACCAGAATTTTGTCTTCTCTCCTGGTTGGCTCACCAAATATAATACTGGAGTTTCAGATTCTTGGTTTCAGCAATTCAAAGAATGAATTGAAGGACCACAGTTCAGTGGTAAGACAGGATTTATTCACAGACACAAAGAATACAGAAATTACAAAAACCCAAACCTGGCAGAGAGAACCCAGGTGGGGAATAAGCTCTCTTGCTCCCTCTTGAAGTCTATCCTCAGGCTCTCTGCTCAGGGGTATATATAGTCACAGGGGGTTGTTTTGCCAGAACTCAATGTTTACTTTTTTTTTTTTTTTTGCAGTTTTTGGCCAGGGCTGGGTTTGAACCCTCCACCTCCAGCATATGGGGCCAGCGCCCTACCCCTTTGAGTCACAGGCACCCCTTCAATGTTTACTTTTAGGGCAGTGGTCTTCCTCAGTTAAAGCCAGCTATCCAGTGAATTCTCAGGCCTTGGAAACTTACATGAAATTCACCAGTCAGTGTCTCCCCTGCAGGTGTCTGGCCCTTCCAGCTACTGGAGCCTCCCAGGACCACCCTGCCTACCCTTCAGCTAGCTGGTTCCACTGCCAGCTACAGCTGCACCAACACCACCAGGGCTAAGGCAGCAGGTCTTGGCGCCACCTGTCCTATATCAATAGCTCACTGCAGCCTCATACTCCTGGGTTCAAGCAATCCTCCTGCCTCAGCCTCCTGAGTAGCTGGGACTATAGGTGCTTACCAACATGGTTGGCTATGTTTATTTTATTTATTATTATTACTTTTTTTTGAGATAGAGTCTCACTCTGTCACCCTGGGTAGAGTGCCATGGCATCATAGCTTACATCAACCTCAAACTCTTGAGCTTGAGAAATCCTCTTGCCTCAGCCTCCCGAGTAGCTGGGACTATAGGTGCTCACCACCATGCCTGGCTAGTTTTTCTGTTTTTAGTAGAGATGGGGTTTCCCTCTTGCTCAGGCTGGTCTTAAACTCCTGATTTCAAGCAGTCCACCCGCCTTGGCTTCCCAGATTGCTACAGTTATAGGTGCAACCCACTATGGGGTTCTTATTTTTTGAGATAGAGTCTCACTCTATTGCCAGGCTAGAGTGCCATGGCGTCAGCCCAGCTCACAGCATGCTCAAACTTTTGGGTTCAAATGATCCTCCTGTCTCAGCCTCCCTGGTAGCTGGGACTCCCAGCACCTACCACAACAGAGTCTTGCCTTTACTTAGGATGGTCTCAAACTTCTGAGCTCAAGGGATCCTCCTGCCTCAGCCTCTCTGCATATTAGAATTACAGGGATGAGCCACCATGCCTGGCCTCATGCCTGGCTAATTAAAAAAAAAATGGCTCACACCTGTAATCCTAGCACTCTGGGAAGCTGAGGTAGGTGGTTAGCCTAACCTCAGGAGTTCAAGACTAGCTTTAGCAAGACCAAGACCCCGTCTTTACTAAAAAATAGAAGAAAACTAGCTGGGTGTTGTGGTGGGTGCCTGTATCCTCAGCTACTTGGGAGGCTGAGGTAAGAAGACTGCTTAAGCCCAAGAGTTTGAGATTGCTGTGAGCTATGTTGTCCAGGCTGGTCTTAAACTCCTGGTCTCAAGCAATCCTCCCATTTCGGCCTCCCCAAGTGCTGGGATTACAAGTGAAGGTCATCCCATGTGATAACAGTTGGTTTGTTAGAATGAGAATCCACACAAGGTCTACGTATTACACTTTGTTTTATCTCTTAAAATCTTTCAATCTAGAGGAGTCCCTTTACTTCCTCTTCCCTCACTTGTCCTGTTAAAGGTACGCAGGCCGGCTTATAGGATGGATGTGTCTGTTGGCTTCTTTCCGATGCCATTTTTCTTGTTTCTACACCCACCTATGTGTCTAGTGGATTGGAAGGAAATCAGTCCTAAAAACTTGCTGAGACTTAAACTATTTTGGGTAAAGCATTTCTTTGACAGTGTTGTGTACTTCATAACATACCACATCTGGAGGCACGTATGTGTGGACTCCCACTTGCAGTGATGCTGACACTGATCAGTTGCTGCAGGTGGGATCAGCCCAAGGCCTCCATTGCAAAGGTTCTCACTGCCTCTCCTCTACTGATGACTGTTGCCTGAATCAAATAATTCATGAGGAATTAGAAAGTGATTATTTCCTCATTATACTTTTTCTTTCTTTTATTCAATGGGATTGTTTTTTGTAATAAAGAAGAACATTCCCTCATGGACCTGGGCTATTTAGATACCCCATTAGAAGTGACTTGTTTCCTGTTTCACATCCTCTCAGACCACCTTTTCCTATGGCCATCGCCACAGCAGGTAAGCGGCAAAGCACCTCTACTCATATGCACTGCACGGATCTCACTTTCTACCGGAGTTCTTCTGACTCCACAAGGGGGGGTATTCGTCTCCCCTCAGTAGGATAGATTGGACGTATGAAGGGGTTAAGTACCTGGATACTTGGACCAGTGGAAGATGGGAGATGGTAAATAACTGCTCTCCTTCTGCATCAAGCTGACAGTTATGAAGTGCCCTGCATATGGCGCAAAGCCTCATTGCCCCCAGTGATGACTGACTAGAGAGCACCCTGTATTGCCTGACTTCCCGTTTCCCTCTCCCTACTCATCCACTGCTGTTTCCTGAGATCGCTGTCCCAAATATATTACCTAAAAAGCAAGTCCTTTTCTCAGGTTCAGCTTTCAAGGGAGTAAGCCAGGCTAAGACACCACTAAATATAGCTCATACGGGAAATACAGGATAAATGCTTAATTCTCTCATTGCACTGAAAATATTCAGAGTATTACCCTAGTTACATCTAATAATGAAAGTGTAGATTTATATTAATCACTGCATTCCAATCAGTTACAGTTCTTACTTTTTTTGATGCTTGGATTGTCTGTCCTCTTTTCAGCCAGTGGAAGCTCCTTTATACTTATCCTTTTGTGTAAAGAGTCACTTTAGACTGGGGTGTCCAATTGGCTGCCCGTCAGTCACATGCTGATTTTGTAAGGATTTTTTTTTTTTTTTTTTGCTTGTGTAGTGTTGGATATCATGAAAATTATACATGGGCCTTTTTTTTTTTTTGGCTTATCAGCTTTTTTTAAAAAATTAAATCATAGCTGTGTACATTAATGCAATCATGGGGTACAATGTGGTGGTTTTACACACACTCTGAAATGCTTTCTGCTTATCAGCTTTCATGAGTGTTTGTGTATGCAATGTTTAGTCCAAGATAACTCTTCTTCTAATGCAGCGGTTCTCAACCTGTGGGTCTCGACCCTTTTGGGGGTTGAACG
>CAUYQV010138127.1:0-18686 GCA_963574575.1 Galagoides demidoff
TGAGACGGAGCCTCAAGCTGTCCCCCTGGGTAGAGTACCATGGCATCACAGCTCATAGCAACCTCCAACTCCTGGGCTCAAGCGAGTCTCCTGCCTCCGCCTCCCAAGTAGCTGGGACCACAGGCGCCCGCCACAACGCCCGGCCATTTTTTTTTTGGTTGCAGCCATATTAACCTTTTTAAAAAACCAACTTTTTGATTCATCAATGTTTTGAATGTTTCTTTTGTTTTCAATTTCATTTAATTCTGCCCTAATTTTGGTTATTTCTTTTCTTCTGCTGGGTTTGGAGTTGGAATGTTCTTTTCCAGTTGCTTGAGATGTCCCATTAAGTTGTTGATTTCCTCTCTTTCCATTCTCTTGAGGAAGGTTTGCAATTGCTATACATTTTCCTCTTAGGACTGCCTTTGCAGTATCCTGCAGGTTCGGATAATTTGTGTCTTCATTATTGTTTCATTCCAAAAATTTGGTAGTTTCCTTCTTAATCTCATCTATGACCCAGCTATCATTCAGCATAAGATTATTTAGTTTCCATGTCTTTGTATGAGTATGAAGATTCCTGTTGTTTTTGTGTTCAACTTTTACTCCATGATGGTCTGAGAAAATACAAGGAATAATTTCTATTCTTTTAAATTTGCTGATGTTAGACTTGTGACCTAAGAGGTGGTCAATTTTGGAGGATGTTCCATGGGCTGATGAGAAGACTGTGTATTCACTTTTGTTGGGATGAAATGTTTTGTAGATGTCTGTTAAGTCCATTTGTTGCAGGGTCAAGTTTAAGTCCAAAATTTCTTTTCTTTTCTTTTCTTTTCTTTTTTTTTTCTGAGACAGAGCCTCAAGCTGTCCCCCTGGGTAGACTGCCATGGCATCACAGCTCACAGCAACCTCCAACTCCTGGGTTCAAGCAAGTCTCTTGCCTCTGTCTCCAAGTAGCTGGGACCACAGGTGCCCTCCACAACGCCCGGCTATTTTCTTTTTTTTTTTTTTTTTGAGACGGATCTTCAAGCTATCCCCCTGGGCAGAGTGCTATGGCATCACAGCTCACAGCAACCTCCAACTCCTGGGCTCAAGCGAGTCTCCTGCCTCAGCCTCCCCAAGTAGCTGGGACTACAGGTGCCCGCCACAACGCCCGGCCATTTTTTGGTTGCAGCCATCATTGTCGTTTGGCGGGCCTGGGCTGGATTCGAACCCGCCACCTTAGGTGTATGTGGCTGGTGCCTTAGCCAATTGAGCCACAGGCACCGAGCCCAAAATTTCTTTGCTTAGTTTATTATTGGAGGATCTATCAACACTGCCAAAGGAGTATTAAAATCTCTGGCTATTATGGTACTGGAAGGTATCAAATTATTCATGTCTGTCAGGGTCTCCTTTACAAATTGAGGCACATTCTGGTTAGGCACATATATGTATTACTTGAAATCTCTTCATGTTGCATGTTTACCTTGACAAATATGAAGTGACCATCCTTGTCTTTCCTTGCCTTTGTTGGTTTATAGCCTACTGTATCTGTGAATAAAATTGCAACCCCTGCTTTTTCCTGATTTCCATTTGCCTGAAATGTAGATGTCCATCCCTTTACCCTGAGTGTTTTTATTTTTTAAGGTAAGATGAGATTCTTATATGCAGAAGATATCTGGTCTGAGTTTTTATATACAGTCAGCCAACCTATGCCTCTCTAGAGGACAATTTAAACCATTCACATTAATTGAGAGAATTGATAAGCTGGTAGTGTTTTGGGTGCCAAATTTTTTGAATGTCCAATGGACATTTTTAATCTTTTCACCACTGTAGAAGTTGAATTTTGTTCAAAATTTTCTGAGTGAGGCTCAGTACCTGTAGCATAGTGGTTACAGTGCTGGCCACGTGCACTAAGGATGGCAGGGACGAACTTGGCCCGGGATAGCTATTTTTTTAATGCAAAAAATAGCCAGGTGTTGTGGTGGGCACCTATAGTCCCAGCTGCTTGGGAGACTGAGGCAAGAGAAATGTTTAAGTCCAAGAGTTTGAGGTTGCTGTGAGCTGTAATGCCACAACATTCTACTGAGGGTGATATAGTGAGACAGAGCCTCAAGCTGTTCCCCTGGGTAGGGTGCTGTGGCATCACAGCTCACAGCGACCTCCAACTCCTGGGCTCAAGCGAGTCTCCTGCCTCAGCCTCCCAAGTAGCTGGGACCACAGGCACCCACCACAGCACCTGGCTATTTTTTTTTTTTTTTGGTTGCAGCCATCATTGTTTGGTGGGCCTGGGCTGGATTCGAACCCGCCACCTTAGGTGTATGTGGCTGGTGCCTTAGCCACTTGAGCCACAGGTGCCGAGCCTAAAAAGAGAAATTTCTGAGTGAGTTTACTTTGGTGGTAGAGCATTGTGCTGGTCATTGTGGAGGATGGGTCTGAGAATATCCTGGAGAGCTAGTTTAGTTATAGCAAATTTCTTCAACATGTCTATGTCATTAAAGTATTTGATTTCTCCATCACAAATGGAACTCAGTTTAGCTGGATACAAGATCCTGGGCTGAATGTTGTTTTGTTTTAGGAGATTGAGGGTTGATGACCATCCTCTTCTGGCTTGAAAAGTTTCAACAGAGATATCTGCAGTCATTCTAATATTCTTCCCCTTGTAGGTTATGATTTTCTTATGTCTGGCTGCTTGCAGAATTTTCTCCTTTGTCTTAACTTTGGCAAAGTTAATTGCAATGTGTCTAGGAGATGCTTTGTTTAGATTGAGTTGTGCTGGGGTTCTGAAACTGTCTGCTATCTGAATTTCAGTATCTCTTGCTATGCTTGGGAAGTTGCTCAATTATATCTTGGAGTAGAGCATCTATGCCTTTAGGAACATCCTTTGGGAATACCTATAAGGCAAGTGTTTGCTCTTTTAGAGTGGTCCCACAGCTCTCTCAGGGAATAATCCATTTTTGCTCTCCACTTCTCTGCCTCTTTGAGTGTTTGGGAGCAGTCAAAAGTTTTGTCTTCAATGTTAAAGATCCTTCTGCTTGCTCCATTCTGTTACTGAGGAATTCTACAGTATTTCTCAGATCTTTGAGGGCTGCAAATTCTTGCCTCAATGTGTCAAAATCTTTGGAGATTTTGTCTTTGGATTCATTGAATTCTTGAGACAACTTTTGAATTACTCCTTGAATTTCTAATTCCAATTTTACTTCAAGTCTATTATTTTTTTTTTTTTTTTGCAGGTTTTGGCTGGGGCTGGGTTTGAACCCACCACCTCCGGTATATGGGGCTGGTGCCCTACTCTTGAGCCACAGGCACCACCAAGTCTATTAATTTTGTTTGCCATCCAAATTCTGAACTTGATTTCTGACATCTCAGCCATTTGTTTATGAATGGGGTCTTCTGTTGCATCTCCTTTGTCATTCCCTGGGGCAATTGATCTACTCCGATTATTCATGTTGCCAGAGATTTTCCACTGATTTTGCCCCACGATTACTTTTCACAGTGTGGCTACAGAAGCTGGCAAGGTGAAATTGGATTGAGGGCTCCTGGAGTCATAGTTAATGAGCCCTTTACCAAAGAGCTGGGAGTGGTGACCATGTTCTTTCCCCTGTAACTTTACAAAATTTCCATTCAGTACTTCAGCCTGAAACTCTGGGGACCTGCCTGGTGTGATGGGGGTAGGTGGCTCTGTCTTATATGCAACTATTCTCTATTGAATCCTACTGAATCAGTGACTTTGGGATGAAATCTCAGCTGTGGAGAAATACAAGCAACGAAGACACACCACCCCCCACAGACAACATCTGGAAGGGGAGAATCAGACCCTCCCACTAAATGCCTCCAGGCCACAACATTGGATGGTCCCTGAGTGATAATAGTCCCAGGTCAAAAGTTCAAAGCCAATTGTCCCAGTCAGCACAAACACAGATCAAGTGGGAGAGATCAGGGTTGCTGTCAACTAGCCAGCATGAGTCCACTGGCAGCACAATTGTGACTTGCTCTGGCAGTCTGTAGAGTTAGGAAGGCCTACCCAGTAAAAGGGTTAGTCCATGAGTTTGGTCCCTCCTTCCCCACCTTGCACCTCCATTACACCCAGTCACTGGTTTGCCCATGAGGCTGTGGCCAAGATCCATCCAATGAGCAAATGTGCCAGGGATTTGTACCTGCCAGAGTCAATGGGGAGTCAATACATCCTCAGCCAGGCTGCTGCCCTCTGCCACCTGCCAGCAGGAGGAGCTGAAGCCTGAATACCTCTGGTACTCAGTGGAAACTGAGCAAAAGTGCCACCTGCACAGGTTTCTAGTGCCATTCTCCTGACTGGGAACTTTCCCCCTACAGATATTTCACCCATTGCTAAACTTCAGTAGGACCACTCCAGACAGCACTCCAAACTGGCCCCCAAATTCCACTTGTGATTGCCCACTTCTCCAAACTTTTCAGAGTCCCTGGGCCTTACATGAGCAAAGGTCCACTTCCCACAGGCAGAACTCAGATGGTGGTGCCCTAGGCACCCAGTAAGAGGCCCACCTACACAGAGTACTGGTGCCCTTTACCACAGTGGCTTCCCCACTTCTGGGATCTTTCTTCCTATGGGTGCTTCACTGGTTGCCAAACTGCAGTAAAGCTGCTACAGACAGCACTCCAATCTGGCCACCAATTTCTCCTCAGGAGACCACCTACCTTCTCCCTAGAACTGCAAAGTGTGAGAACTTTCTTCTGGGACCTCCTGCCACAGACACGTGAGGTTGCCACTACAGCCTGGACATGTTGATGGAAAAATGCCCAAGTGTGTTAGCTTTCCACAGCTCTGGCCAAATCCACACTGCACACTCTAAACCACCACTGTACATCAATATTCCACCCTGGGACTGATCCAGCCCTTTCCCTCTTCCCTTTTGCTCTAGAAAGGTTCTGCTAAATGTCCTTCCATCCACCATCATGCTCTGCCCTCACTCCTGCACTTTGTTCTTAATAGTGAATGACATCAGATCCCAATATGATATCTGGGACAGCCATACTTTTTTTGTTAGGACACAACAGTCTATCCATGAAGGTAGCTCTGAGGTGAGGGTCCACAGTTAGATGTAGACTGGCTAAAGCGAATATCTATTGTAGGCCATTCAATTGCCTGCTTGTATTCACTGACAAGAAATATTGTCTCCTAGACCAGTATTTCACCAGAAGATCTCCCATTTCCATTGGTATGTCATTTATTCTCATAAATAAGGCTTCTAAGACCTAGTCACTAATATGGATCCCAGATTCAAATGAATGATTTCTTTCCAAAGTCTGAACCTAAAATTTCTTTCTAATAGTGAATGCAATCAGTTCAATGTTGTATCTGGAACAGTCAATACTTGTTTGTTAAAACTCAAAGCTTTCTTCCTAAACCTAATGCTAATCCCAACCCTACCTCATAACACTAACATCAACCCTAGCCCTGTCCTTAACCCTAACCTATGGCAGGCCATTCAACTGCTTGTTCATGCTCACTAAGAAGAAATGTTGACAACTGAACCAGCACTTCACCCAGCTCATCTTCTGTTTGGAGTTAAATGCCATTTCTTCTCCTCTTCAATAGGGCTTGTGAGGCCTAGTCCTGAATGTGGTTTTCAGCATCAAATTAATGCTTTCATACTGAAGTCTGAACCTGCACTCTATTAGACAATGCAATCAGTTCCCAATGTGATATATAGAACAGTCAATACTTGTTTTGTTAGAACACACAGCACTCTCCCTAACCCTAATCCTAAACACAATCCCTAAGCCTAACCATAACCATAACACTAACCCTTACCCTAAACATAATTGAAACTATCATAGGAATTCAACTGCCTGCTTGTTCTCACTGAAAAGAAATACTGGGCTCTGCACCAGCATTTCAGCAGCACACCTCCTGTTTGGAAAGAATTGCCATTTCCTCTCAGGTATGGCTTCTGAGACCTAGTGGAAAATGTGTTTCCCATCTTAAATGCAAAATTTCCAGACACCTCTGAACCTGCATTCTGTTGCTATAAGAGATTAGCATCAGCTCCAAAGTGCTATCTGGAACAGCAAGTTTTTGTTTTGTTAGAATACCCAATTCTTCCCCTGAAGGTAAATGAGTTGAGAGAATTCATATAGGGGTAGATTGAATTACAGAGCATACTGTTCATAGCATATTCAGGTGTCTCTTTGTTCTCAATGAGAGGAAATGCTGATAGTCCATCAGCATTTCACCTTTGCATCTCCCATATGGAATTAAATGTCAATTCTCCTCCTAGATAGGGTTTCTCAGGCCTAGTCACCAATGTGGTCCTCGAACTGAAATGAAAGCTTTTCTCTTGCAGTTTGAACCTCCCTTTTGTTTCTACGAGTGCATGCAACCAGATCCTAATTTACTATCTGGAACAGTCAATGCTTGCTTTGTTAGAACACACATCTCTCTCCCTAACCCTAACCCTAAATCCAACCTCTAACCCTAACCCTAACACTAACCGTAACTCTAATTCATAAACCTAACCCAAAACCTACCCCTGTTCTCAACCCTAACCCTAAACATAACCCTAACCTATTGTAGGCCATTCTATTGCCTGTGTTCTCACTGACATAAAAAATGTTGGCCCGTGCACAAGAATTTCACCAGCACATGTCCTGTTTGTAGTGAAATGCCATTTCTTCTCTCAAATAAGGCTTCTGAGGCCTATTAAGAAATGCAGTTCACCAACTGAAGAGAAAGATTTCTTTCCAAAGTCTGAAACTGCACTTTGTTCCTACTAGTGAATGCAATCAGTTCCCAATGTGCTATCTGGAATAGCTAACATTTATTTTATTAGAAAACACAGCTATCTCCTTAACCTTAACCCTAACCATAAAACTGAAAGATAATCCAAACTCTATTCCCAACCCTAACCTATTGTAGGCCATACAACTGCCTTATTTCTCTCACCAAGAAGAAATGTTGGCCACTTCACCATGTGCTTCATAAGCACATCTCCTGTTTGGAGTCAAATGATTTTTCTTTTCTTAGATAGGCTACTGAGACCTATTTGCAAATGAAGTTCCCAAAGTCAAAGATTTCTTTTATGTATCTGAACCTGCACATTGTTTGTAATAGTGAATGTAATCAAATGCTAATGTACTATCTGTAATAGCCAATACATGTTGTGTTTGAACACAGACCTCTCCTCTTAAAACTAACACTACCTCCAGCCCCTAAATATAACACTAACCTTAACCCTAAATCTTAATCCTAATCTAAACCTTAATCCTAACCCTATCTAATCCCTAAATATCATAGGACATTCCCCTGCCTCCTTGCTCTCACTGTGAAGAAATGTTGGTGTCTACACCAGCATTTTAGCACCACCTCACCTATAGGAGTGAAATGCCATTTCTTCTCTTACATATGTCCTCTGAGACATTGTTGCAAATGTAGTTCCCAAAAGGGAGACAAAGATTTATTCCTGATCTATGTACCTTCACATTGTTCCTAATAGTGAATGTAGTCAAATACTAATGTGCTACTGGCAATAGCCAATACTTGTTTTGTTAGAATCCATATCTCTCTCCCTAACCCTCCAACTCTAACCCCATGCCTAATGCTAACCATAACCACAAACCTAACTCTAACACAATCCTACCCCTAACTTAAAAAAAAAAAAGCTTGTAGTGAAAGCTTGCTTCTCAAAGTGTGAACCTGTGCTTTGTTCCTGGTACTGAATGCAATCAGTTCACTATGTGCTATCTGGAACAGCCAATATTTGTTTTATCAGAACACACAGCTCTCTCCCTAACTCTAACCCAAACCATGAACAAACTCCTAAATCTATCCCTAACCCACCCCTTCCCCAACCATTACTCTAACCCTAACCCTAAACTATCAAAGGATATTCAACTGCTGCTGGTTCACAAGTAGCTCTCTCCCTGAAGGTGTCTGTGAAGTAAATCTTTTTAGATATGTGCAGGTTGCCAAAAGGAGCATACGTATCAAAAAATCATTCAACAGCCTGCTTGTTATCACTCAGAATTTGTTTTCTAGTGAAACAGCATTTCACCAGTACGTATCCCATTTGAAGTTAAATGTCATTTCTTCTCCTCATATATAGGGCTCAAAACCCAGCCATGAATGTGCTTCCCATAGTTAAAACTTCATTACCAGAGGTTTTATATGCATTTTATTCCTAATAGTGAATGCAATATGTTGCTAACATGTTATGTGGAACAGCCAATACTTGCTTTGAAAATACAAGTAGTTCCCTCTCTGAAAATGGCTGTGAGGTGAATGTTTACAGATATGTGCCAGTTCCCAAAAAGAGCATATGTATCAAAGGCTATTCAATGTCCTGATTGTTCTCACTGAGAAAGTATATTTGCCAGTGCACCAGAATTTCACCAACATGCATCTCATGTGGAGTTAAATGTTGTTTCTTCTTCTCTTAGATAAGCCTTCTGAAACAAAGCCAGACTTAAATTAAAACTGTCATAGAGGAGTATTGATCTGCATTTTGTTCCTAAGAGTTACAACAATCAATTGCCAATGTGCTATATCTAACAGCCAGTTCAGATTTTGAAAATACATGTAGCTCTCTCCCAAAAGCTTCCTGTGAGGTGAATCTTTACAAATGTTTGCCGGTTTCCAAAGAAGTATATTTATCGAGGTCATTCAACTACCTGCTTGTTATCACTGAGAAGATATTTTTGCTAGTGCACCAGTATTTCACCAACACGTATCATATTTTGAGTGAAATGCCATTTCTTCTTGTCTTAGAGAAGACTTCTGAAACCCTCCTTTGAATGGGCTTCCCAGACTTAAACGAAACCTTCAATACTGGAGGGTTTTTTTTTTTTTTTAACATTTGGAATGTTTATATCAAACTGGTTAACATAGCGTTCACCTCACTTATTTAATTGTTGTGTTTAGACATTTATACTCTACTATTAATATATTTGATATGTACCCTTGCAATATGCACAATAAGTGAGGTCACATTACTGGAGATTTTATCTGTATTTTTTTCCTAATGGTGAATGTAATCTGTTGCCAATATGCTACCTGAACAGCCAACAGTTGTATTGAAAACACAAGTAGCACTCTCCCTGCAAATGTCTTTGAAGTGAATCTTCAGAGATATGTGCCAGTTGCCATAAGGAGCATTATATCCAAGGCCAATCAACTGCCTGCTTGTTATTACTGAGAAAATATGTTTGGTAGTCAACCAGCATTTTACCAGCATGTAATCTGTTTAGAGTGAATTCTCATTTCTATTCTCTTTCATAAAATTTTTGACACCTAGTTTCAAATGTGCTTCCCAGGGTTAAATGAAAGCTTCATTCCCTGAGATTTATCTATATATTGCTCCTAACAGTGGATGTAATCAGTTGCAAATGTGGCAACTGGAGCAGCCAATACTTGTTTTGAAAACACAAGTAGATCTGCCCCAATCAAGTTCCTGTAAGGTGAATCAGACACTGTTATTATCTCTGTTTATATCACCAGTGGCTGAGGTGGAAAGGAAGAAAAAAATAAATTCTAGAATTAATAAAGTAAAAGTACTTAGTGAAATCTTCAAAAATAGTTGTAAGAAACATATCCAAACACTTATATACCAAAGAACAAAAGCAAATAATCTTAAAAAAAGATACAAAAGAAAAACTTTCCTTCAAATGTATGTCATATATACACGTACATATATGTAAAGGATGCCAAGAGCCAGACGACCTCTGAACAAGATGATTTACAGCTGGGGGTTGAACTCTCAGGTGATTCGCCCACAGGAGCTCCTTATGGAGAAAGAGCCTGAGCCTTCAGCACATAGTGATTGTTAATTACTCTCCTTACCTGTATTGTTCTGTCTCAATAAAAAGCTAGTGTGGAGGATGTTTGGGGCTACCCTGTAAAGGAGGGCTACCTTGCCACCCTCAAGCATGCAATAGTCGTGCCTGATTCCTTCCTGGAGTCATCAAGACGAGGGCCATGGGGGCCCGACGGGTCACGACACATATACAAATATATGCACACACACATATTTGCATATACATACATGTACATGTATATGTGTACATATGAGAAAAATGATATAACATAATGCCTACCCACATTGTGTTACTTCAGATCATAATGGTCTCAAACTACTTACATTTCTTTTTTTTTTTTTTTGAGACAGATCCTCAAGCTGTCCTCCTAGGTAGAGTGCTGTGGCATCACAGCTCACAGTAACCTCCAACTCCTGGGCTCAAGCGAGTCTCCTGCCTGCCTCAGCCTCCAAAATAGCTAGGACCACAGGCGCCCACCACAACACCTGGATATTTTTTGTTGTTGTTGTTGTTGAAGCTATCACTGTTGTTTGGCGGGCCCGGGCTGGATTCGAACCCACCACCTTAGGTGTATGTGGCTGGCGCCTTAGCCACCTGAGTCACAGGCACCAAGCCCATTTCTTTTTTAAAGAAATTTTATTCTTATTAAATGATGGCTATATACATTAATGAATTCATGGGGTACAGTGTGGTGTTTTCATATACAATTTGAAATATTTTTGTCAAACTGGTTAACATAGCCTTTATGTCATTTTCTTAGTTATTGTGTTAAGATGTTTATATTCTCCTCTTAAGATGATTCACTTGTACCCTTGTAAGATAAACCATAGAAGTGATCCCTCCAATCACCCTCCCACCACACATGCCCCCTCCGCTACCATGCCCCTCCCCATATTCTTAGGCTATAATTACGTTATAGCTTTCATATGAAAGCTATAAATGAGTTTTTCATAATAAGGCTGTGTACATTGGATATTTTTCCTTCCATACTTGTGATACTTTGCTAAAAAGAACATTTTCCAGCTCCGTCCATGTAAACATGAAGGACATAAAGTCTCCATCTTTCTTTAGGGCTGCATAGTATTCCATGGTTTACATATACCATAGTTTGATGATCCATTCATGGATAGATGTACACTTGGGCTTCTTCCATGACCTGGCAATTAGGAATTGGGATACAATAAACTCTCTGATACAAATATTTTCGTTGTAATGTGGTTTTTGATCTTTTGGATATATATCTAATAAAGGAATTGCAGGATCAAATGGCAGGTATATTTTTAGTTCTGTAAGTGTTCTCCAGACGTCTATCCAAAAGGAAAGTATTAGTTTGCATTCCCACCAGCAGTGTAAGAAGTGTTCCCTTTTCTTCACTTTCATGACATCATCTTGTTCTGGGATTTTGTGATACGGTCTAATCTTACTGGAGTTAGGTGATATCTCAAAGTAGTTTTGATTTGCATTTCTCTGATGATTAAAGATGTGAGCATTTTTTCATATATCTGTAGGCCATGCACCTATCTTCTTTAGAGAAATTTCTCTTCAAATCCCTTGCCCACCCTGAGATGGGATCACTCATTCTCTTCATGCTAATATGTTTGAGTTCTCTATGAAATCTAGTTATTAAACCTTTGTCAGAGACATAACCTGCAAATATCTTCTCCCATTCTGAGGGTTTTCTGCTTGCTTTACTTACTGTGTTCTTGGCTGTGCAGAAGCTCTTTAGTTTGACCAGTAGTGTATTTTTGATGTTGCTTCAATTGCCCTGGGGTTCCTCCTCATAAAATTTTCACCCAGGCCGAGTTCTTCAAGTGTTTTTCCTATACTTTCTTCTAATATTTGTATGGTTTCATGTCTTAAGTTAATCCAGTGAGTCTATCTCAGTTAATGATGAGAGGTATGGATCCAGTTTCAGTCTTCTACAGGTTGGCAGCCAGTTTGCTGAGCACCATTTGTTAAATAGGGAATCTATTCCCCACTCAATGATTTTAATTGGCTTGTCAAAGATTAGGTAACGGTAAGTAGCTAGATTCATCCTTTGGCTCTCTATTCTGCTCCATACATCTACCTCTCTATTTTTGTGCCAGTACCATGCTGTTTAAATCACTATCGATTTATAGTATAATCTGAGGTCTGGTAGCATGATTCCTCCTGCTTTGTTTTTATTCCTGAGTGATGTCTTGGCTATTTGCAGTTTTTTCTGATTCCATATAAAAAGAAGTACTATTTTTTTCAAGATCTTTAAAATATAACAGTGGAGCTTTAACAGGGATTGCATCAAAATTATACATTGCTTTGGATAATATGGACATTTTAACAATGTTTATTCTTCCCAGCCATGAGTATGGTATGTTTTTCCATTTGTTAACATTGTCAGGTATTTATTTTCTTAGAGTTTCATAGTTCCCTTTATACAAATCTTTCACATTCTTATTTAGGTTAACTCCCAAATATTTCTTCTTCTCTGGCACTACTGTGAATGAAATAGAGTCCTTGACTGTTTTTTCAGCTAGGCTGCTGTTGGTATATATAAAGGCTACCAATTTATGAGTGTTGATTTTGTAACCTGAGAAACTGCTCTAATCCTTTATCACTTCTAGGAGTTTTATAGTCGAATTCTTGGTGTTTTCCAGATATATAATCATATCATCTGTGAAAAATGAAAGTTTAATCTCTTTTGACCCTATATGGATGCCCTTAATCGCCTTTTCTTCCCTAATTGTGATGGCTAAATCTTCCATTACAATGTTAAAGTGCAATGGAGACAATGGGCAACCTTGCCTGGTTCCTGATCTGAGTGGAAATGATTTCGATTTAACTACATTCAATATGATATTGGCTGTGGGTTTCCTGTAGATGGCCTCTATCACTTTAAGAAATGTCCCTTCTATACCAAATTTCTTAAGTGTTATAATCATGAAGGGATGCTGGATATTGTCAAAACTTTTTTCTGAATTAATTGAGAGAATCATATGCTCTTTGTTTTTTAATTTGTTTTTGTGATGAATTACATTTATAGATTTACGTATGTTGAACCAGCCTTGAGATCCTGAGATAAAACCCAATTGGTCGTGGTGTATAATTTGTTTGATGTGTTGCTGGATTCTGTTGGTTAGGATCGTGTAGAATATTTTCACATCTATATTCAGTAGTGATATTGGTCTATAATTGTCTTTTCTTGTTGGATCTTTTCCTGTTTGGGGGATCAAGGTGATGTTTGCTTAATAGAATCAGTTGGGTAGTATTACGTCTTTTTCTATATTTTAGAAATGATTGAGTAGTATAGGTACTAGTTCCTCTTTAAAGGTTTGGTAGAATACTGATGTGGAGCCATCTGGTCCTGGGCTTTTCTTTTTAGGGAGATTTTGTACAATTGATGCTGTTTCAGAACTTGATGTAGGCTTTTTCAACATTTCCACTTCATTGTGGCTAAATCTTGGGAGGTGGTGTGCTTCCAAGTATTGGTTGATTTCCTTCAGATTTTCATATTTCTAGGAATAAAGTTTTTTGTAGTATTCATTAGGGATTTTTTGAATTCCTAAAGGGTCTGTTGTTATTTCATCTTTACTGTTTCTCATTGATGAGATTAGAGATTTTACTCTCTTTTTCTTGGTTAGGTTGTCCAAAGGTTTATCTATTTTATTGACCTTTTCAAAAAATCAACTTTTCAATTTATTGCTCTGTTGTATAATTCTTTTTTTTTCAATTTCATTTAATTCTCCTCTAATTTTGGTTATTTCTTTTCTTCTGCTAGATTTGGGATTGGAATGTTCTTTCTTTTCCAGTTTCTTGAGATTTCCCATTAAGTTGTTAACTTCCTCTCTTTCTGTTCTCTTGAAGAAGGCTTGCAATGCTATAAATTTCCCTCTTTGGACTGCTTTTCAATATCCCAGATGTTCTGATAACTCATGCCTTCTTTATCATTTTCTTCTAAAAATTTGGTAATTTCTTCTTGTTCTTGTCTCTGACCCATCTATCATTCAGCTTAATGTTATTTAGCTTCCATGTTTTTGTCTGAGACTGCAGATTCCTGTTGTTACTGAGTTCAACTTTTATTCCATGATGGTCCGAGAAGATGAACGGAATAATTTCTATTCTTTTAAATGTACTGATGTTAGACTTGTGACCTAAAATGTTATCGATTTTGTGATATGTTTTGTGGACTGAGGAGAAAAATGTGTATTCAGTTTTGTTAGGATGGAATGTTCTGTAGATGTCTGTTAAATCCAGAAGTTGAATAGTTAAATTTAAATTTAAGATTTCTTTGCTAAGCTTCTTATTGGAGGATCTATCCAACACTGCCAAAGGAATGTTAGAATCTCCGACTATGATGAAACTGGGGAAAATCAAGTTTCTCATTCCAGTTAGAATCTCTTTTATAAATTGAGGTGCATTCTGGTTGGGTGCATAGATATTGATAATTGAGATCCCATCATATTGAGTATTGCCCTTAACAAATATAAAGTGGCCATCTTTATCTTTGGTTACTTTTGTTGGGTTCAAAACCTATTGTATCTGCAAATAAAATTGCGTCACCTACTTTTTTTCTGCTTACCATTTTCCTTGAATGTAGATGATCATCCCTTTACCCTGAGTCTATATTTGTCTTTTAATGTAACTTGTGATTCTTGAATTCAACAGATGTCTGGTATAATTTTCTGTATCTAATCAGCCATTCTGTTCCTCTTTAGAGGACAATTTAAGCCATTCATGTTGACTTAAATTATTGATAAGCCTGGTAAAATTTTGGGGATCAAGTTGCTCAAAAGTTCATTAGATATTTTTAATTTTTTTTGCCACTGTGGAAGTTGGAATTTGATAAAGTTTCTGAGCGAGTTTACTTTTGTTGTGGAGGATTACACTGGTCATTATGGAGGATAGGCTTGAGAATTCCCTGGAGATCTCTTTTAGTTATGGCAATTTTCTTCAACATGTGAATGTCATTAAAGTATTTAATTTCTCCATCATAGATGAAACTCACTTTCACTGAATACAGGATCTTGGGTTGAAAGTTATTTTGTTTTAGGAGATTAAAAGTCGGTGACCATCCTTTTCTAGCCTGAAAGGTTTCAGCAGAGAGCTCTTCAGTCATTCTAATACTCTTCCTCTTGTAGGTTATGGTTTTCTTACATCTAAATCTTTCATATTAATTTTAGTGAATTTATTTATGGTATGCCTGGGTCTTGTTTGGATTGAGTCATGCTGAAGTTCTGAAACTATATGCTATCTGAATTTCAGAATGTCGTGCCATGTCTGGAAAGTTCTCTTTCATAGTTTCATGAGGAAGAGACTCTGTTTTGTGAAGAAACAAAAACTTCAGGGATTCTAGTAAGGTGAATATTAGTTTTCTTTGAATTATCCCAGGGCTCTCTGAGAGAATTATCCATTTTTTGTTCTCCATTTCTCTTCCTCTTTGAGTGCTTGGGCATGTTCAAAAAACTTTGTCTTGAATGTCATAGATCCTTTGGTCTGCCTGTTCCATTCTCTTACTGAGGATTTTACCATATTTTTCAGATCTTTGATGGCTGGAAACTCTTACCTCAATATTTCAAAATCTTCAATCATTTTATCTTTGAAATTGTTGAATTCTTGAGACATCTTTTGAATAATTACTTGAAATTCTAATTACTTCCTTTCTTCTATTCTGTTAATCTATTTGCTACCGAATTTCTGAACTCGATTTCTGACATCTCAGCCATCTTTTATGGATGGGGTCATCAATTGCATCTGCCCCCATTTTTCCTTGGGGGGAGTTAATCTACTCTTTTATTCAAGTTTCCAGAGTTTTTCCACTGATTATGCCCTATGCTGAGTTTACACTGTTTGGAGACCTTATCAGAACTGTTCAGTTAGTGGCTGCCACTGGAGAAGGTGCTGGCTTCTTCTGGTTGCCCAGAGAGACAGGGATGTCTGTCATTTTCTCTCAGTTCTTGGTCCCTGGGGCAACCAGGGGGGCTGGGAACAGCAGTGGCTGCAAAGTAATGTACACAGCTGGATCAGACCTCATTTGGCCTACTGGGGCGACCTGGAAGCATGAGCACTGCAGTAACTGGATCAGTCCTAGTTTGGGCCCACGGGGTGACTGGGGGGCAGGGGAATGGCAGCTGTGGCAGGGCATGTGCATGGCTGGATCCATCCTATTTTTGCCCCACCGGGTCAATCGGGTGGGGGCAGCAGGTTCACAGCAGTGGCAGGATCAGTCCTGGTTCCTTCGCCAGGGCAAGAGTGAGCAGGGGAACAGCAGCAGCTGTGCAGGGGATGTGCATGGCTGGATCAGTCTACTTTGGCTCCCCCAGGAGAACTGGGGGGCAGGGGAATGTCAGGAGCTGGATCAGTCCTTGTTCAGCCCCGCTGGGGCCACTGGGGGACAGGGGAACGGCAACAGATTGATCAGTTCTAGTTCAGTTCCACCGGGGCAACCAGGGAGCAGGGTAATTGTATCAGCTGTGCAGGGCATGTGTGCAGCCAGATCAGTCCTAGTTTGGCCCCACCAGGGTGACTGGAGAGCAGGGTAATAGCAATGGTGGGGCACATGCATGGTCAGATCACTCCTGGTTCAGCCCCTACGGGGTGACCCGGGGTTCTGGGGAATGGCAGTGGTGGCACGTGGAACGTGACCAGATCAGTCCTAGTTCGACCCAGGCAGGGTGACCCTGGGGCAGGGGAAAGGCAGCTGCTGCAAGCGGAACGTGCAGCTGCAGGGCTGGGACAGTGTGCTTGGTCCTGTGTGTGGGGGGATGGTCCTCTTGGGCCTCCTCTCACTGTCTCTTCAGATAAAGGGGGAAAGGTGGACTGGAGACTCAAAATGGTAGTGGAAACTTTAGTTCAAATTTTCTGCCTGGCTAGAGGGTGTTCGGAGTCTTAGTCAGGTCCCCCTAGGGGAGTAGACCCCACAGCCTTTAGTTCTCACATGTGGGGTGAGATAATAGGCCCTCAGTTCATCTCTCACCTGTAGGAAGCTTAAAGGAGCAGATGAAGAGAAAACAAAGAGAGAAATAGCTCTCTTGGAGGAAGGGATGGACATTTTTCCTTTGAGATATTCCATATACCTGTGAGTTGCACTCCAGGAGTCACAGGTTGCCTCAGCAGAGGTGTCCTACAGGTATGACTCTCCTCTCTCGGCTGGGCTCCTAGTCTTCAACTTTGTTGGGTGTTTTCTGGACTTTATTTTTCTCTCTGAACAGGAGCTTCTGTTGGAGGCTGGTACCTGTCAGCCATCTTGCTCCCCCTCAGCTACTAACATTTCAACAATAGTGTGCAGTAATGTTTAACTTGGGGCAAGTCATAATAAATTGAACATTTGTAGATATGAAGGCTCTCTGATTATATCTAGCCATTGCCAATACTACTTTTCTTATTATATGGCCAGATACTTTCTGTAAAGACCTGGTATATAGTTTAACTTTGTAAAAATAATGAATTGAAACTTAAACAAAATGAATTATGAAAAATAGAAATGACCTGCTTCTGTTTTTGTTGCAATTTTAAAAACCACATGATTTGTGTGAAGGCTCCTTGCATTTCCTTGGCACATCAGCCTGACAGGCTAAGATTTTCTCTTGTCCCCAAAATGCCTTTTTCACCTTATTGGTAAGAGATATATTATTATTAGGAAGAGTATCTTCAAGTATGATTGTTTAGGATAGTTTTCAATTATACTTGTCTAAATGTGAAGTATTTCTCCTGCATTGTGTGTGGTAAAATGCTATATCTAAAATAGAATCCCCTTCAATGTTTCATTAATGCTTTGAATAACTTAAAACATGAAAGAAGAGGTTTGATGGCTTTAACAACGCTGTAGTCTGCTGAGCATGTATGTCTAATATAACATCGGACTATATTACTACCAAAATACTGCAGTACTTTTTTGAAAGAACATTCCTAATAGATGTAATTATTTACATACCGATGACCACATATTAAATGCATAAAATAATAGCCCATAGTGTTCAAAGACTCTTGAAATGTCTTCTCAGAAGCGAACTAGAAAGTTTAAAAGTGGCAGTAAATATCCACTAAATCAATTTTACTCCATTCAATATAATATTGACTGTGTGTTTCTGTAGATGGCCTCAATAAGTTTAAGAAATGTTCCTTCTATACCTATTTTCTTAAGCATTCTGATCAAGAAAGGATGCTGGATATTATCAAAAGTTTTCCTCATCAATTGAGAAAATCATATGGTCTTTGTTTTTTAATTTGTTTATGTAATGTATTATATTTGTGTATTTATATGTATTGAACCATCTTTGGGATCCTGGGATGAAACTCACCTGGTCGTTATGTATAATTTGTTTGATGTGTTGTTAGATTCTGTTTTATGGGGTCTTATTGAATATTTTTGCAACAATATTCATTAAAGATATTGGTCTATAATTTTCTTTTTTTGTTGAGTCTTTTCTTGGTTTGGGGATCAACATGATATTTGCTTCATAGAATGTTGGGAAAAATAAATTCCTTATTTTTCCTTGTTTTGGAAAAGGTTAAGTAATATAGGTACTAGTTCTTCTTTAAAGGTTTTGTAGAATTCTAATGTGAAGCCATCTGGTCCTGGACTCCTTTTTTTTTGGGGAGGGGGAGATTTTGCATAGTTGATGCTATTTCAGTACTAGATATAGGTCTGTTCAACATTTTTAATTAAGTCTAGGATGCTGCTGTGCTTCTAGGTATTGGTCAAGTTCTTTCAGATTTTTGTATTTCTGAGAATAGAGTTTTTTTAGTATTCATTATGAATTTTTTTAATTTCTGAGCCATCTGTTAATATTTTGCCTTTGTCATTCCTGATTTATTAAATTAGCAATTTAAATTTTCTATTTCTGGTTAGACTAGCAAAGGGTTTATCAATTTTTTGAGTCTTTGATCTTTTGAATCAAAAGAAAAAAATTGGGGGGAGGAACTTTTTGAATCAAAAGAAAAAATTGGGGGAGGGAATCTTTTGAATCAAA
>CAUYQV010138128.1:0-14622 GCA_963574575.1 Galagoides demidoff
CACTTCTGGGGTACAGTGTGGGTTTTCACATGCAATCCTAAATACTTCCATCAAACTGATCAACACAGCCTTCATGTCATTTTCTCAGTTATTGTTTTAAAATGTTCTGATTCTACTCTTAGAGAGTTTCACTTGTACCCCCGTACGATAAACCTCAAAAATGGTCCCTCCAATCCCCCTTCCTCCACCCATTCCCTCCCTTCCTTCTCCCTCCTCCCTCCCCACATTCTTAGGCTATTTGGTATGGAGCTGGAGAATGTTCTTATGGTTCTTATGTCACTTTTTTCTCATAATAAATTTGCCTAAGATGTTATCTCAACACTTTTTAATTGTTTTTATTTTTATTTTTATTTTTTTGAAACAGGGTCTCACTTTTTTATTTTTTTGAGACAGGGTCTCACTTTGTAGCCCTCAGAAAAGTGCCAGAGCATCACTGCTCACAGCAACCTCAAACTCTTGGGCTTAAGTGATTCTCTTGCCCCTCAGCCTCCTAAGTAGCTGGGATGACAGGTGCCTGCCACAATGCCTGGCTATTTTTAGAGATAAGGTCTCACTCTGGCTCTGGCTGGTCTTGAACTTGTGATCTTAGGCAATCCATCTTACAGGTGTAAGCAACCACACCCAACCCCTATTGATTGGTTTTATGTGAAATTAATTTTCATTAATTCCTAGAAGGCAGTCATATTCAAGGTAGCATCTTTAACTTCACCTCCTTCTTCTGCTGCTCAAGGTACTATTCACAGATATGGCAGCTTGACTTCAGGGAGTCCATGGCGCCTTTCTCCCCTCCACTCTTTTTTTTTTTTCTCTCTCTTTCTCTCAGTTCTATTTTCATTCAACTTCTAGATGTTTTCCTTAGTATGAAGCCCTGTTGTGGGAAAGAGTACTGGCTGGTAAATTTTGAGAATGCATTAAAAGTCTGGAGTTGTAATCTATCTCCTGAATATATTTTACAATCACCCACAATTGGCTTGGTAAAGAACATTTTGTTTAACTCTGTGTTTTCAGAACCGCTGCTGTACTTTCCAGTGTTCTCTATGCTCTGTCAGACAGGCCCTGTTTCCCTCTGCTTCCTCTAGTTAGGCACTGATTCCTTGCAGGTCTTTAGATCTTTAGGCTATTGCAATTTGTTCTCACTTGCTTATATTTTGGAATTCTTGAGGGTACTTTCTTAATCTGGTGTTGTAAAGGTTGATCATGGGTTTTTGATTTTGCTATCTCATTATTCTATCCTATCACATGGAGATGCTGAGAGATTCAAAATTTATAGTGTGGCCATCACTATCTTCTAGAATATGCAAACAATTTTATAGTTATCTTTTCCTAATTTCTGGCTTAATTCAAATGGGGATTTAAGAAACTGCTCTGTGTAATTTAAACCTTTTGATATATATTTAGACTTGCTGTGTGACCCCAAATATGACTAATTTTAGTAAATATGCAATTTGTGCTTTAAAAAATAGGTATTTGTTGCTCGATCAACTGACTGACCTACATTTTTGTACTTTCATCTGGGATTATTCTCTTTTTCCCTGCAGATTCTCTATAGCTTTTCTTTAGTACATATCTCTTAGAGCCTAAAGTTCTCAGTTTTGTCACTGGTATAGATTTCCAGGCAATAGTTATTTTATTCCAGTGCTTTTAAGGTGTTATTCCATTGTCAAGTGGTATACATTGTTCTTGCTGAGAAATCAGTACTCAGCACTCAGCTTTATGGTTTACTCTCTTTTGATGGTTTATTTTTTCCCCCACTTACTACCTTTAAACTGTTCTTTCATTTTCTTTTTATCAATTTCACTTTTTACTACGTTCTCAGGGTTTGTGGTTGTCTCTTACATCTGTGGTTTGGTAACTTTCATTAGTTTTGAAAATCAGCCTATATTTTACATATATGTCTTCTGACAAATTATTTCTACTCTCTTTCTGTGTCTCCTAATTATAAAAATATCATATCTTTACACATTTCTTATGTGTTCTTAGGCCATTTTCTTTTTTTTCTCATTTTTATTTTTTATTTTCATTTACTTTCATTTTCAATTTTTAAATTTCTATTTTCATTTTTACTTTCAATTTTATTTTCTTTTTTACTTTGTTTTTCAATGGATAAGACTTCAACAGACCCGACTTTTCATTCACTTCACTAATATTTTATTTTACTATATCTAAATTGTTGTTCAACCTATATAATAGGTTCTGAATAACATAAATTAAGTTCAAAGTTCAGTTAGATTTCTATTTTATTTTTTATGGCCTTCAATAATAATGCAAAATTCTTGATCTTATTATCTTCAACATAATTATTCCATTATCTTTAAAGTCTGCTTTTGATAATTTCAAAAACTGGTCATCTGCAGATCTGCTACTATTATCTTTTTTCCTCTTGATTTTCAACATTTAGTCCATCTATTTGTACATCTGGTTTATAATTTATTAAATGCCAAATATTATATATGTAAAATAGTAGGATCTCTGAGAAATTTTATTTTCTTCCAGAGAATGTTTAGTTTTCTTTCTAATTAGTTGATAAAATGTAAAGGACAACTCTGAGGGATTGAACAATTTAAGGCTGGTTTTAGTCATAATAAAGACTAGTCTATTTACAATTTACCTTCATTCATAGAATGTAATCTTTTAAGGATCTTAACTGAAAATCTTGTTTACTAACCTACTTTATTGGAGAGTGAACTCAGTTTTTGCCTATTAAGCACCACAAAATGGCTGGATTTTTTTTCTTTTTTGTGTATCTTAGTGTTGCCACTTTCTGTTGACTTTGGGGCTCAAGTATCCTAGGAATGGACAACCATCTTGGTAAAGAAACATTAGGGAAAGTTCAACTCACTTCTGAACACAAATTGTATTCTCTCTCACCCCATTAGACTGTTGAGAATTCTGATTTACCTTTACTCTTGTTTTCCTCTTGGCCCAGCATAATTTAAAAATTGAGAAATGCCTTAAGGGGAACTTTCACATGAAAACTTGACACTCTGAGTGCTGGATTTCTGGGTTGCTTTGTAAATTACTTCAAACTTCTCTAGTTTGTTAAAACACACTTTTATAGCCACGTTTTTTGCAAGAATCACAACTGTATTTTAACAAGTCATTCACCATTTACACTCCTATTTTGTCAAGCGTGTTGGTCAGAAAAAGTTACTCTGTGATAGCCACAACTCCAGTTTGTTCTGCTTTTAAATTATGAACTTCTGTGATTATTTAGCAAAGGTTTGAGTCAAGATAAGCTCCAGGTGGGGAGAAAACATCTTCCTATATTTCTAAAACCTAACCAGAGCTTTCCATACATGGGCACTCAGTAAACATAAGTTGACTGTTACTGAATGGAAAAATCTCTATTTTTGTCTGACTTTGTTTTGTTCATCTTCAAAGTACCTTGAATAGTTATTATGCAACCAGCAGTCACTTGTGCACTTTGGAGATACAAAGAAATGTAAGACATACTTTTTGCCCCATATAGTTTTTGCTCTGAAATAATTTACATACTTAAATCAGAGACTCCTATGATTGAGAATATTGTTAAGGTCAGTCAGGTATATCAAACGTTTTAAACAATTGAAATTCTAAAGCTTAAATAGATATTGGAGTTTGCTTAGCTAGACTTAAGTGTATTTTCACTCACAATACAATAGCAATATTTTGGTAGTATGTTCCTAGGCAAAAATTGTATGGAGAAGTGGCTACCTATAAAGCTAGAAGAAAGAATACCAAGATTGACTAATGTTTCCGTCACATATATGGATCATGAGATGGGAAAATTCTCTTCATATATTAGCATTCTCTGTTAAAATTCATTTATATCATACAAAGATAAGACAATCAGGGTATTAAATAAATAAAATTTGAATGTAAGCACTGAGTTCAGGGCAAGATTAAAACTTACGACTGGTTATTTATACCATAGATAAAATAGTATTTGCAGCAAATCTGAGCTCAAGTTTCTGAATTTTCGCTGTATACCTAATATTTAATATTAACCACATCACTGGCCCAATTTTTAGCATTGACTCCTTTAACCTTCACAGCTTTATCAATAGTTGTTACTCATTTTATGATCATGGCAAATTACTTGA
Organism: Galagoides demidoff; assembly: GCA_963574575.1. NCBI lineage: Eukaryota > Metazoa > Chordata > Mammalia > Primates > Galagidae > Galagoides > Galagoides demidoff. The sequence continues at coordinate 4,083 of CAUYQV010138128.1, forward strand.
ATACATTGAGCCTTTCTCCCTTACTTGTACGACTTGGATTACCAGAGCTTCTTTTCAGGGCTAACTCAAGGCTTCTGTGATCTAATGTATGTGAAAACCGTCTGTATTATAAAATTGTGATATGGTATTATTATTTCTAGCCCATCATACTGTTATTGCTATTAACCGAGGAGACAAACCAATATAAAAAGCAATTGGCACAGGAATTGAATTGCATACGAGGCTGAAATTCTGTACAGAAGGAAGTCAGTGAGGGCTGAGATTTTGATGAAGGAAATATATTCATGCAGAGCAGTGACTTTAGTCACAAATCAAAGCATGAGGAAGAGGAAAAAGATAAAGACAAAGTAGCAATAATAATGATAAATTTCCTCAAATATCTGGGGAATACCATAGTAAAATGAAAAAATATATATTGAAAAAACTATGAAGGAATAATATAATATAATAAACATTTATTTATTTATACTGAAGATATGCACGATTTTAATCCCTACCTATTTTCTAAGTATTACATTATTTCTGTGCATTTTTGGCTATCCTATTTGCCAGTGAGCTTTCTGAAGACAAGGACAAGTCCCTCATTCTTTATTATATCTCTCATATATAGTGAAAGAATATATGAATTGGAGGAAGAGACGAGAGTTGAAATATTTACTCAGTTCTTTGTGACTACAGAAGTTTTCTTGCTGGGTTTATTGGCACATTTCTATAATCTAGATAATTGGGAGGCTGAGATTTGAAGGTCACTTGAGTCCAGGAGTCTAAGTCCAGCTTAGGCAGAATAGCCAGATACCATCTCTAAAATAAATAGACAAATAAAAGTTTCGCATCTATGAAATGGAGAGGAAGAGCTTGAAGAATAAAAATGACATGAGTTGGTTGAAACTAAATGAATGTATATAAGGTACACTATTGATGCAGACATGATGTAACATGTTTATTACTGACCTCATCATTGTAATTATCATCATCACTCCATAATCATAATCTTCTTTAGACCCAACACTGTACCTTGAAAGGTGGACCAGTGAATATGTTTTTGGATGAAAGGATGATGGAACAAATGGACAAATAAATGAATAGGGTGAGATAGACTGGTAACAAAACAGAACCCTAGAATATTCAGGGCTTTGAAATGTCATCTTTAATAAGTAGCTCAAGACAAAAGGTGTGTTAACATGCTTAATTTTGAAATCCTGCTTTTTGTGTACTTTTCTAACACTAAAATGTAAAATTACCTTTAATGGAGCCCAAGTAAAGGCCAGAAGCCATGAGTGGGATGGAGGAAAAAAAGACTTACTCATCTAACAGGAACCTTTAAATACTTTGGTGCTAAAGAAAAAACCAATTTTTCAGTGAGTGTGAGCCAGCAAATGACCTTCCAGCGGAGAAGAGGAGGGAGTCCGAGACCCTCCTTACATAAGTCCATTTCGAAAAGACCCTACAACCAGGAACACCTTTCAGACTCTCAACAGCTATATCCAAATCAGACATGCAAATTTTTACCACTGAAGTTTAAAGGGTAACTTCGCAGTGGAAATCAGATCAGCCAATTTTAGGAGAATTTAAAACTCATGGTATTTCCTGTATTCTTTTGGAAAACTTGTGTATGCTAAAAATTTTATAAGAATCAGAATCACTTTTGTCCCAAAATAACATCACTTTTTTTTTTTTTGCCTTTCTTCATAATTTCTAGTGTTACAGTCACTTATGCATGAGGATAAAGACATCTATCTGTCTGTAGGGGAAAAAAGCAGATGTGGAAAAAAATTGTAAGCTTTGAAAAAGCATCCTGTGTTATGTTTCTGGTTCTGTTATACAGGGTCTTCTCATGATGAGTGAAAGGAAGGGAAGGAAAACCCACCTCTTGGGTGGGTGGAGGATAAGAGTGGAAGAAAGAGTTTAAAAAAAGGTCTTTGTTCAAAGTAGAATCACTTGCTTAAGATAAAAACAAAACAAAAAAAATTATTTTTGTTTGTTGATAATATTACAAATACTTATCACATACGTATGTAATATTTATAATATTATCAATACCTCAGTGTTATTTACAAATTAATTTCCATTAATGCAATTTGTGTGTGTATCCATTAGTATTTGAATTTATATAGGTTTCATACAAATTTATTGGTTTTGTAGAAAACATTCTAATCACAAGAATGAGCTATCATTTATAATAAAGATATACATAATAAGAGTCTCAAAAATAGAATTGAGTTGGTGACAAAGTAGAAAGAAATTGAACAATGTTGCAGTCTCTGTTCTTTTGATTTTTTAAACATAGTTTCATCTTTTTGCCTGAAGAACTGTGAATTCTCGAAACTCATTTCAGCCCTTTACATCAGGTAATGAGTAAGTATGAAAATGTCTTCCCATGCTAAATATAAAGTAGGGGGATTATTGTTTCTGGTTATATTCATTTGTATGAATACTGAATACGGTTGTAAGAATGATAGGAAATTGAGAAGACATTTGATGTTAGAAGCATTGAATCTTAATTGAGCCTCCCTCAGACAAAATATTTTAAAAATATGATCTAGTATGTAGGTCAATAAGTTTCAAAAGTCAGGGGACAAGAAACATCAAGTGAGGTTTTGGGATTTAAAAGGTACCCCCTTTTTTAAGAAGAAGGGCAGGTCATCCTGATTCAAGCGATTGGTTAAAGATACATTGATCTAATGGGGAAAAGAACAAATATTTTACTAATGAACTTTGGCTACTTACCAAACACTCATAGATGCTTTATGCACATTATTGCCATTCTTCAACTTTTGTAGATAAAAGTAGAGAGCAAGAAAGAATTTTTCATAGCTAATAAGTGGAGGATCAAGGTATCAAGTTCAGGTTCTTCTGGCTATTTCTTTCTCTACATTAAAACTTTCTCCTTTTGCTCAAATTATCTGTCAATTCTGAACATCAGGAAATTATTCCTCCTTGGGAGCAAAGATATGGTATTGTTTTCTTTGGCTCATAAATTCATATTTGTATTGAATGATGCCTGGACAATAGCATGCAGGTCAGAGCCCCCTCATTGGAAGTATGGAGGCTATTGTCTGGCAGGCCCAACTTGGCTCAGAAATCTTTCAACAATAGTGGACCTATCTGATTGGATTTCTCAAAATTATTCATCAACTATTTTATATTTTGGTCTGAAAATTGAATATGTTTCACAAAAGAAAATTTGAGAGAGTATTGTAATCAGACTTGTAGAGAGTGATTCGTTTTCTTGTAACTGAATCCTGTTATTTCTTATGGTTCCATTGTCTTTAGAAAGTGGAAAGTTGCATTTCGCTCTCTCTCTTTATATTGGGTTTCCATTCTTCCTATACCCAGATGCTAAAATTAGATTCAGGGCATCATAATTATGTCATAATTACCATGATCGTATTTTTCTACCATTGAAAATTAGTACCAATTTTGATTTTCCCCAAAACTTCAACAGATGCTGTCTTTCTATAGCATCATAAATTAATGTAAGAATGTGTATAAATGTACACACCATTGTCCAGAACTCATGAGGGGTGTGACAAGCCCACTGTTTTACTGAAGTTAATTGTTTCTAAGAATTATCAGTTTTGTTGATAATTTCATTGCAGAAGGCTTAATTATCCTCTAATTATACTGCAAAATGTCTCATATTCACTGTTCATAAAAAAACATATTATGTCTGCATTAAAAAGCCCTTCATTTAACAAATGAAACATAAAAAACTAGAGAAGAGAAGTGACTTCTTCAAGGTCATTCATCAAGTGAGAGACAGAGTCAAAGTTAAATATTTTTATTCCCAAATTCTTTTTGGTGTCTCATGCTGACTTAATCAAACTTAAGTCTGAAGACCTAAGACTGCAAACTTAATTCTAGTTAACCATATTTCCCTTGTTGATTTTGAACAATAGAAGATTAGAAAGAAATAGTAAAAAAAGACTTAAGCTCACCAATCTGGAAAAGAAGAGCAAATAACTTAGTGACTCAGTGAAGCTTTAAAAGATAGAACATTGTTGTTTGACAACAATTAAGAGGGCTCCTATCCTCTTTCCTAAATTATCCTTGACTAAGAGCGGAGAGTAATGAGTCTTTAGTAATAACTCACTTGTTCAACAAATATTTACTGTCATCATTTTGTGTATAGTCCCTGGGTATACAAGATAACTATTCCCCCTTCAAAACCACACTAAGGAAAAGGAGTTCCTATTCCAGTGACAGGTGGAGATATATCAAAATTGATCACAAGGTTTATTTCTGACACATTTCTCTAGTTTTATTTCAAAATAACTGGAATCACTTTATTCAAACATTTTAATTTCTAGCTTAATTGGGTGTTTTCTGTACCCTATGATCAATAAAAAGTTGGATCAAGAAAGGTTCCTATATTCAAAAATGTTTATTCAAGCAGACAAAATAGATAAGTAAAATTCAAGCTAAAGGATGGATATTCCTTTTTAGAACTAATATAGTAAGTGGTTAAGATAAAGGTGATTCTTCACAATTGTAGAATTTAGCAAATGAAGAGTGAGCCCTGTAACCTGAATAGCAGAGAATTTGTGCTCAGAGATCTGGAACTTCCACTTTTACAAGGTAATTGGATTTTCAGAGGGTAGTGGTGAAAATTTCAGTTCAAAAGGATATAAAGGGTATGTTAGAGTTATCTACGAGAAACATGAATGAGAAGGTGGACATGTTGAAAGTAATATGGTGACTGACAAGTCCAAACAAAGTCATTTATTGAAATAGCATTTTTAAGATTGAAGCATTTTTAAGATGAAAATAGCTTAAGCATTGGTAGAAAAGTCAGTCTCAGTGCTTAATTTATTTTACTTCCATGAAAAGCTCAGCTATTGGCCACAGATTGCATAGCACTTTCCTACTATGGTCATGAGTGAATGGGTAAGTGTGGGTGTGCATGAGAAACAGAGAGGCAGGGAGATAGGAACAGAGACAGTCAGAGATCAACTGTCTAAGTATAGTTTGGGGGATTAAATATGAAGAAGCAACAGGAGTGTGAGTCAAGCACATTTGTTCAACAGAATTCTATATGAAGGCAACAGTGTTCAAGGGACCAAAGACGAGGGCCGAGGGATGGGAACTCTCTATCCTTGCCTTCTCTCATTACCCATCACACAACCCCAAATCCTTACATGAAGACAAGGAAAAGTTCCACCTTTTCCACTTCCACTGAAAGAGAGAGAGGGACTGTATGTGTGTGAGAGAGAGAGAAAGAGAGAGAGAGAGTACATTTTGTTTCATCTCAATCAACCCTTTGTCTCTGTCTCTTTATTGACCTTCTCAAGAGATGAGCACATCTCAGACTTCACTGTACATTAATTATTATTAACTGTTCCATTGATAATTGAGTGTGATAGTGTTCATAAGTTAGTGTTAATTATAAATTAGAAGAGACTTCTCACTCCTTTCATCTGGCACTCACTCACATCTTTCTATCATGTCTTTACTATACATGTATTTTGAGGTCATATTTAAAAGGGGCAAATCTTGAGTAGAGGTAAGAAAATAATCCTAAGAACTTTATAACAGCTAATAAGAGTCCCTTAGCTACCACCCTATAGGGAAACAATGAGACCAAGAAGATTTATGAAGGATGGTCCAAATTACATTAAACTCACTTGACACATGAACATTTATTCCCAAATCTTGTGCCAAACTCTAGTAATCAAAGATAGAGTTTCCATTTCAACCCCCATTTTCAATAAATTAACAAACAATATTTCCTGTTTACTTATATTGCCTGGCTTTTAAAAATTGCTAAGTGGAGCAAGAAGGCAGTAATTCTTATTCAAAATAAAGTTCAAATCTTAAACTGATAAATTTTAGAGGACTCTTAGAGATTATTCAACTTCAGTTACAAAATTAATTAAATTCAAGTAAGCTTATTAATAATTATCTGTTCTCCATTATATATCAGAAACTTTTTAGGTGAATTCAGAAAAATACTTCTGTCATCAATAAGCTTTGCAATCTTGAAGTCATTTAACTTCTGAAGTTCTTTCACCATGAATAAACAATGTGAAAAATGTCATTTCAACCTCATGGTGACATTATTAGGATGAAATGAGATGATAGAAGTGTGAAAAGAACTTTGTGCAGTGGAAAGTGCCTCATACAGGCTTGCTCACATTATTGTTAAAGTGTTAGTATCATTAAGATAATTCTCCAAGGGGGGAACTTACTGAAAACACATAGAATGATTGAAATCAATCTTTTCTTTACTCAACCAAACCCTTAAGCAAACAAGCAGATCAGCAATTACACAAACTTGTTAGCTACATTAGAAACACAAAGTGGGCATATCATAGTCAGAATATATTAATGTTGAAAACTCATTGTAAAATAAGACAAGGCAGAACCTACGCCTCCTTTCATAAAAGGACAGAGTTGCTCACTAATTTGAAGTAGGTTCATAATGATAATAATTCAAATGTTAGACAGACAAAAAATTGGGGAAAAAATGATTGATCTTACTGGGTTGAGGTTTTTCTCTTTTTATCCCTCCCTCTCTCTCTTTTTTAAATTTATGCTGTGAGCCCAGCAATCACCCTCCTAATCTCTTCCTTGGTGGGACAAGGAGGTCTTGCCACTAGAAAGAGTGGTCCCTTCCTTCAACAGAAATAAGAGAAAGATCAATGGAGGTAGATCATTCTGGGGAATAATAGAAAATACATAGAGACCAGTAGTTAATTATTTGAAGGACATGACCAGTAATATCTTGTAAGATGGAACAAAGGATAAAGTGAAAGTTTTGGTAAGAAACGGTAGAGAATGGCAATGTTAGATAAAGGGGCATTTTTACCTGGGCCAGCTCAAAAAACATAGGGGACATCTGGGGATCAACAGAAGCCTTACCTCTTTGCTGAGAGAAATCCAAGAAGGAACACCAAGGGAACTATGCTCCGTCCCATATTTCTTATTTCCACCAGCAGAGAGAGAGAAATAATGCGTATTTTCTAGGACTTTAAAGTAATTGTCTAAATTCTTTAGAGCAGAGTCCTTAAAAGCATCTCTAAATTCATGGATATGCTCTTCTGGAAATGGAGAGAGGAAAGATGGTCTCCACAGCAAGAAAGTATGTTGTCCCCTCGTCCAAGACCATTGTTGTTTCAGTCATTGTGGATTCCCAGCAAACACCAGTTATCTACCTCCAGACAGTAGTCCTACAGGGAAAGTTTTTCTACTCAGAGGGAAGTTGGAGAGAGACCCTGAATGTCAATAAAGTGGGAACTTAATCATGGATTAGGACACATAGTTTTAAAATAAATCTGTATAAATCATTTCATGGCAACTCACAGCAGAAGAGTAATATTTATCAAGCAGATTTTACATTTCACATACTTTAACATACTATCACCTTTGCAGATGCAAAAAGTAAGCAGAGTAAGAGAAGTTGCATCATTCGTAAAAACCAAGTGGTGTTGAATGAACGATTTGAGATTCTAATGCACGTCCACCTAACTCCAAAACCCTTCTTTCAAACACTATGTTGAAATATTGGTAACTACTATCATTTACTGCATGCTTAGTATTTCCCTGTCACTACATATACTTAATCCTCACAAAAAGACAAATTTTGTACTATTGTGTCCATTTTACAGATAAAGAAATATGAGAAAGAAAGGTGACAATGACTTTCAGCCATCTGAAAAGTAGATATTAGATTAAAGGTCAAGGGCGTCTAACTAAAAGCTTGTCTTCCTTCCACTAAATATAATGTGTCATTACACTTTAAGAGTCACTTATGAAAACAAGCTTAGCTTCCTGGCCATGGGGGGGTCTCCGTCAGACCAGAGTGACATGATTCATCTGTTTCTTCTTGTTGCTCAGCTCCTTGTGGCCATAGCCTGTTTATATGCCTCTTCCTATCTAGAATATATGCTGAGGTCTACCTTGTTGGGGCTAGCTCTGAGTTTCTGTCCATTTCCAGGGCTTAAAATGTTGCCTTGCACAGAGAAAAAACTCAAAAATACTTTTGAATACCTATTTGAATAAAAAGCTTTTTCACAAGGAGCTCCTGAAAGGTCATGCTAAAGTTCCTCAGCTTGCTCTAGGTTTTGAATATGCTCAAGGCAACTAGGAATGGACCAGAAATCATGGTGTGCAGTACCAACTGTTGCTCCCAGACATTTGGTAATTGCTTGTAAACCACAGCATTTTCCCATTTGCTTCAGAAGAGTTATCTAAAATGAATTTCCAGGAGAAATCACAAAGAAATGATCATGCCAGTCTCTTTACAATAGACCTGCTCCTCTGTGGCAGTGAACAGGCTGATCGAGAACTAATGATCAGAACAGTCTGACCCAGAGGCCAAGGATGGCACTTTCTTTAATAACAAACCTTTAGTCATCCATTTCCAGTGGTAGCCAAGGATCACAATCACCAAATATTGATGCCAGTTAATTTTTTTTCTTATAGTCACAGACAAAATAAGGGGCAAGAAAAGCAGGTAGGTTCACATTTTCTGAAACATGACTTAGTAACAGACACTGGACCTGACCTATTGCATAGGGTGACACATTTAATACAACGCCCTGGGTGGGTAGTTTACAGAGGTTGTAGTTGTCATCTATACTTAGTAGCTGCTTAGAATGTGTGTTGGATTAATGAATGAGATGCATTCATTTACATAGAAAACAAGCCTGAAACCAAAGCTTACTGGGGTCTGTGGGTCCTGAGGAAGCAGGACCAAAGAAAAAGAAAAGGAAGGAAGAAGAGGAGGGAAGGAAGGAAAACAAATTCAAAGGGACTGCCACCACCCTGGTGATTGTTGTAACAAGTATGTGCCATTCCTTCATCTTACAAGATGTTTTCAAAGGACCTGTACCAAACAATGTTTTCCAGAACAGTCCATACAATAAAGAAAGAATATGCCTTTATGTCCTTCCTGTCCCATTAGTCAAAATCCACTTCATGGGGCATCAACAGCACTTCTGCACTGCTCCTGACAGGTGCTGTGGAGACTAGAGCCCTGTGGGATCCTTTAGTTGTGGGCAGGCACTGTAGTGTCTGTAATTCGGAGCTAAGCATGGGCCACTCAGTTTGTAGCAGCAGCAGCAGCAGCAACTTGGATCTATGACCCTTGTTTGGTCCTCTCCAGTCTGGAGGCATAATAATTGGCTTCTGCTGGGTCAGAATGGGGTAGGGTGCAGGGAAGCATCATTGCATGGATTTAGAAGAGCATAAAGTCAGCCCAATATACACTCCTAAATGGTTTTCTCTTTCCCAGGTCTAAATTTTGGACCCAGAACCTCAGTTCCATATGCTAATATGATGTCCTTTGTCATAGACTCCAAACACTCTTTTTGGCAGCTTCTACTTTGTATTCTAACCTATAGGAATTTTCTCCCCTTGTTTATGACTGGCGGAGTAAACCTATCCTGTTACTGGGGATTCCCTCTTGAACTGACCACTTCCACCTCCTGATTGTTGTTGCTGTCAAATTGAAGCTTTTAAGACAGAAATGCCAGCAGGTATCTCCACCCACTTTGGTTCAAACTATTAGTGATAGGCAGCCTGAATGGTGTGAAAATTATCCCGAAGTCAAGTTCAGTGTAAGCTCTGCTGTGATTGATTTGAAATTTCTTCCCTCAGCTTGGATGGAGAATAATGGTAGCACATGGAACCATAATTTTTAATTCCTTATTATAGAGTCATTATATTTTGTGTTTTATCTCTGATTACTTGCAGATAACTAATTGGAAAAGACAATTCTCTATAGTTTAAAAACAGTAGGAAATCATAACATTTATAAAGTTCATAATGCCCTGATTACTGGTCTATGGTCCACTTCTTTTAACATAGTGAATTGGAATCCCTCTGGATCTGTAATCTGTATGTTTGGAAGGGCCTACTGACAGCTCTTGCACAAATAACATCATTATTTTACTTTTTATGGAATCTTTAGCAAAATGTCTTGCCACATTTTCCTCCAAGGGAACTTCCTCCATCAGCCGGGAAAATAAAATAAAATTAAAACTAAGAATCCTTAGTCCTAACTGAGTAGTTTGTAATTTGAAGACCTCCATTCTGATGTATCCTTACAATGATTTGGAGCACGGTCTTACAGTCCATGACTGCAGTAGACTGGGAAACATTGCTACTAGCTGAATACCAGAGGTGAAAATTAATGACAGTGAAAGTAACTAGATTTAATGCATTTTAAATATGTATTTAAAATATTTCCCAGGCTCACTTGCATTGCCTGTGAACATTCTTTGTAATGGATTTAGAAAAAGTGCAGGGCATGTGGGGTCAATTTTGGTGAATCAAGTTTATGACCAAATCTGTTTAGAATCTAAATCTATGGCTCGGCGCCTGTGGCTCAAGCGGCTAAGGGGTCAGCCACATACACCTAAAGTGGCGGGTTCGAATCCCCAGCCCGGGCCCGCCAAAACAACAATGATGGCTGCAACCAAAACATGGCCAGGCGTTGTGGCAGGCGCCTGTGGTCCCAGCTACTTGGGAGGCGGAGGCAGGAGACTCGCTTGAGCCCAGGAGTTGGAGGTTGCTATGAGCTGTGATGCCATGGCAC
>CAUYQV010138129.1:0-30015 GCA_963574575.1 Galagoides demidoff
GGCGCCTGTGGTCCCTGCTACTTGGGAGGCGGAGGCAGGAGACTCGCTTGAGCCCAGGAGTTGGAGGTTGCTATGAGCTGTGATGCCATGGCACTCTACCCAGGGGGATAGCTTGAGGCTCCGTCTCAAAAAAAAAAAAAATCTGACTATGTTTCTTTCTGTTGTCCTTGTCTTTTGTGTGTTGCCATACGTTTTACTTTTACGTATATTACATTCCTGAACTACATAGTTACTACTTTTTTGCTTTAGTTCAGTTATCTTCTAAAGAAATCAATAAAAGAAAAACTATCTTTTATATTTAATCATTTACTTGCCCTTTTTGGCGCTCTTTATTCCTTTTTGTAGATTCAAGTTTCTATCAGAAAATGTTTTCTTTCAGCCTGAGGAACTTTCTTTAATACTTCTTATAGTGCAAGTCTTCTGCATAGGAATTATTTCAGCTTTTGTTGGTCTTAAAATCTTTTATTTTACCTTCATTTTTGCTGGGTATTGCCAGACATGGTTGATGAGTTTCTTCTTTCATCATTTTAAAGTTTAAAGTTTGTTATCTACTGGTTTGCATATTTTCTGTGAAAATGTATGCTTCCATCCTTATTTTTATTCATCTATGTGTAACATGTCCTCTTTTTTCCAGTGGGTTTTAAGATTTTTTTCCTTTTTTTTGCTTTTTGGCATATATAGTAATTTTTGACTAGATGTTAGATATTATGTTTTTTACATTGTGCCTACTGTATTTTGTTATATCCTATAAAACATGTTGAACTTTGTTTAGCCACCATTTAATTTACTTGCACATCACCTGGGTCCTTTTGAGAATCGCTTACAAGGTTTGTTAGGGTGAGCTTAGAATAGATTTATTTTAAACCTGGTTTAATTCTGCTATTAATGTGTCACCTTGCTGGATTTCTACTAAATGCCTAGATATTTAACAAGAACACTCCATTCTGATTGTTAAAACACAAACATCTAGCAGCCCTTTTGAGCTCAGACTTTTTAACTTTATTATTCACTGGTCAATCTTTGCTTTGCTTCATAAAATTTAACTTTAGGCAAATATGATTTGGTATTCAGAAACAGACTCAAGTCTGCAAATTTGTGAAGATCTTTTTGTACACAAACTATGTATACAGACTTCTTTTTTGGTACTTTATCTCTCAGTTTTTTCTGAATTTTGATTCTGTCTCAATTGTCAGAAAGATTGCCATGCTCTGCTTGGTATCCTACTTTCCATATCATGGAAAGAATAATCTTCCCATCTCAGGATCCTTAACTTAATCAGATCTGCAAAGTTCCTTTTTCTTTATAGGGGAACATATTACGAGGTTGTATGGAAGCTCAGTGCCTGTAGCTCAAGTGGCTAGGGCACCAGCTACATCCACCGGAGGTGGCAGGTTTGAGCCCACCCTGGGCCTGCCAAACAGCAATGACAATTACAGCCAAAAAATAACAGCCGGGCATTCTGATGGGCACCTGTAGTCCCAGCTACTTGGGAGGCTGAGGCAGGAGGATCACTTAAGCTCAAAGAGTTTGAGGTTGCTGTGAGCTATGACACCATGGCACTCTACGCAGGGCAACATAGTGAGACTCTGTCTGTCAAAAAAAAAAAAAGAGGTCATATGGAATAGAGTAGGATTATGGATTATGGACACCTTCGGGAGCTATTATTCTGTCTACCACACCATTGTATAAAGAATTATTGACTATTTCCATTCTTCCTTCTTTGTCATTAAATCACTCATAATGTAACTACATGTAGTGACTATCCTTAAAACAAAGGTTACACATGCTCAAAAAAGGAAAAAGTTTTGAAGAAAAGTCAGAATAGTAAAGAAAGACTCCTGAACTTGGGTTCTACTCCTAGATTTGTTTGTCCATAGTTATTTATCTTTGAATTTATTTATTGTTATAAGAGAAAAATAACTAAAATAACTTAGAAGTCTCTTAGAACTCTCTCTCTTCAGCTTCATAAACGTGATGTATATTGCAGTTTGATTTAAACAGGATATGAAATTTGCTCATTGTAGGACAGACTCTTGCTTATGATCCAGAGTGTCCTATTGGTCTTTAAAGAGGCTCAGGTCATTGGATAAAGGAGACTTAACCTTCTGCTCTTACTAGCAGAAAAGAACCATCCAAATCTAATTATATGTGAGGTAATACAACATAAAGGGAACAAAACAGGCTATTGGCAGAAGGCCCAGGAGTCAGAAAGGAAAGATGAGAAAAGAGACAAAGAACTGGCATAAGTTCAGTGCTCATGAGGGATACCTTCTAGCAATGTTTCAAGGGGATCCAACCAAGGTGAAGGTAAAAGCCTCACCATCAAACACTTGCAAAGCCCTTCTCTGAAGTTTTGCAATGGAAAAACAGACAGACTATGACTAAGAGCCTTAGCTGTGTGTGGGAATCATTGAAATAACCTGTCAAGGGGGAAAGGTGGATTGCAACAGCTTCCACCAATGATGCTGTGGCAGTATACAAATTAGTATAGGGTGGAGGCAGCGGTTATAACCAAAGTATTGTCAGTGATCCAGGAAGTGCCTCCAGGTTACTAATCAGCATGTGGGTCTGTGTGCCTAAAAGCTAGTGGGAGAAGATGTCTCCTCTGCTGGGATATTGTGGATTGCCCAGGTACCACACTGAGAAGCAGATTTTGGTTTGGCAAAAGGGCCAGAAAAATTTTCATTCTTGATTTGACCTATCACCTGAGAATTTTCAACATGTTTCTGGCTTAAAGCTGATAGTGGGTAAAAGGCTGCATGTTGAAAGAAGCAGGGAGCATGCCAGCCACACTCCATAGTGAGTGTAATGAAGAGGTCAAACTCATTGTTCTAGAGTTCTGTCAGACTGTGAGGGAATACAGACAAATAGCGATGTAAACCAGTGGATCATTAGAGATGAGACCAGCTGTTTGGCTGGAATAATTTGAATGACATTACTGAGGATAAATTTCCCTGTGAAATAAGAAGGAAACCTCTCATGCTCATTCTAGAGAGAGAAGGGGTTATAGAGAAAGATTTTTGATGTTTAATTCTACTGTAACATTCCAGAAAAATTTCCTTACCATTCTTTTGGTAGTTATGTCATATACGAAATCAAAATGCTGTATACAATACAATGTTGAATTCCTGGAACATGTTGCTAAAATAATTTCCTTTTAGGTTGTTCTAACTTTGAGGATATGGACACTAGATCAGTAGATTATATAAATTCACTGAGAAATTTGGTAAAAAAATTGGTAAAATCATTTGTTAGCCTGGATTGTTGTAACAGTTTGGTCAAAATGGCATGCTTGGTAGGTATGAGCAGAAATATTTACAATTTTATATGAAAGGGAGACAATAGCAGTGGCAGAAGTTAAACTTGGGATCCAAAGCAAAGAATGGATATTTGTCATCCTTGGTCGAGTGCTGCGGCATTATAGCTTATAGCAACCTCTAACTCTTGGGCTTGAGCAATTCTCTTGCCTCAACCTCCCAAGTAGGTGGGACTACAGGCATCTGCCACAATGCTGGGCTATTTTTTGGTTGTAGTTGTCATTGTTGGCAGGCCTGGGCTGGATTCAAATCCACCAGCTCTGGTGTATGTGGCTGGCACCCTAGCTGTTGAGCTACAGGCACCAAGCCAGAATGGATATTCTTATGACTTATTCATGGGGGGAATAATAGACTTCTTTTGAATGATCCTAGTTCATGATTGATTGTTTCTAAATTCCATTTTCAGACCAGACCAGAGTGGGGTGGAATGCATGATTGAAAGTTTTGCCAACTTATAGTCTTATGGAGAAGCCAATCTTGTCTTTGCTAGAATTTGAAAATTGCACTGGGAGATTCAGGAGCTAGCAACGCAAAAGAGAGGGTATCACAAAAAAATCTGAGTTTCTAGTTGCATTAGTAGTAGTAGCAAAAGCAAAGTTCTGGTGTGGCAGTGGCAAGGGATTGGTTTGCAGTACTAATTTCACCAAAATTGGATTTACAGGGTAGCAGTGGCAGCAATGCTAGAGGTAGTGATGCTTGCCTCAAGTTCAGCACATTGTACCCCCCAAATGCATTAATGTATACAGTTCCTGGCACAGTTGTATAGGCTTGTAGTGTTCAGTGGTTTTTGGTAGCCTCCGTGACTGCTTCGCTGGATGAGTTTGGCAATGTGATTTTGGGCTTTGTTTCTATCTGTGTAGCTTTAAGCCTGTCTGTCCATTCCTCCTTTTGATTTTGTAAGTGGCTTAATGTTATTTTCATGAGTTACTCTTTATTTTGATTCTGTTAGACTTTAATATCTGCTACCTGAAACCCAGATCTTGATAGATACTTCTGGGAACCTCATTGAAATACAGATTCCACAGCCTAGACATAATCATTCAGACTATCTGACATTGGGGCATAGCAATCTCAGTCAATCAAGAATTTTTTCTGTAGCAAGTGACAGAAACTTCAATTCCCAGCCTGAGCAAAGATGAGAATGTGTTAACTCACATAATTAAAAAGTATAGGAAGTAGATATTCAGGGACTACTTAATTCAGAGCTCAAACATTGCTTTCAGGATTTAGTTTCTGTTTGCTGATTGAATCTTCAGTAGTGTCTTCTTCAGTCTCAGGTTGTATGTGGTAGGAAGATGGTGGCAGTGACTCCAGAAATTCTCTCAGCTTATGTTTCAGGAGATAAGAGAATTGTCTTTGTCTTAGATGCTCTGGTTCTGATGAAGGTCCATGTCTGAAATCATCACTCTAGACAAGGGAATGCAAAGCACTGATTCTTTTGCCACCTCTGGAGCCTAGATTCTCTCAAGAGATTTTTTCTCTTTTTACTTGGATGACAGTCTGAAAAAGTTGTTAACCATCTTCTCTGAGGACTCTTAGACACCCTCATGATTGCCATTGAGTTGCATATTCATTTATGAATTTATTCAGAAACAGATGGAACACTTAGTAGGCATTGTGGTAGACAAAGGGGATTTAGAGTTAAATATGATGTGGTCTGTGTTTTAAAAGTGGGGGATATATATAAGTAAACCCATATTTAAATCCATTGAACTTATTATTGGACATCTATTGAATGCTTGGCACTATTCTAGTGCTGGGTATATACCAGTGAATAAAATAAAATACTCATCCTGATATAATTTACATGATGAGTGAATAAGTTAGAAAACAAATCCATAAATAAATAAATATATAGTTAAATAAGGCCTCTCTGAGAGGCAGAGATGTGGAGGAAGTGAAGAAGTGAACATGTGGATATCTCCAGGACAGAACATTCTAGGCATTGGAGGAAGTCTCAGGTATAACAGGCCTGAAGCAGGATCATGCTTGGCCAGTGTAGCTGGAGAGTTGTTGGAGAGGAGTTTAAGGAGTCTTGGGGGCTAGAATCCTTATGGCCTGTAATGCCTCCAATATGGGAATCTGTTGGGGATTCTGAGCAGAGAAGAGACAGGATACAATTTGTTTTCAAGGAATCCTGTTATATTTAGGGAGACAGAGATGGAAGTGGAGAGAGGGCTAGAATATAGATTTTAATAAACCAGAATGGAGCTAAGCAGCATGGTAAGTAAAAAGTGGTTGGATTCTGGGGTATTTTGAAGGCATTACAAGATTTGCTGATGGATTGACTGTGAGGTGTGAGAAAGAGAGTGGACAAAGGTGACTCTAAGCTTTTTGGCTTGAGCAACTGGAAAAATGAAATTTTCTTTTCTCTATTTTTTGATTTTTTATGGGATATCATTTTACATCAATTCCATAAGAATGAAATTTTTATTTACTGAAATGGGAAAGATTGCTGAAGAAGTTGCCTGTTGAATATCCTAGCACATATGCTTAGTAGGCAGTTGGGAATTCTAGTCTAGAATTCCAGTTAGATGATTGGGCCAGGGATACACTTTGTACCATTATTCTTGTAGGTAGTATTTAAAGCCATGAAATGGATGAGATCACTTAGGTGAATACATGGAGCACAGAAAAGAGCACTTCCATGTTTCAGAGGTCAGGCTGATAAGGAGAACCAGCAAGGTGATAGGGTGGTAGCTGCCACTGTGACAGGAGAACCAAGAAAAAGTGCCGTCTTGAAGTCAAGAGAAGAAAGCATTTCAAAAAGGAAGGAGTTGTGTCAAATGTCGTACCTGTGATAAGTCAGTAAGGTGAGGAATTGTGATTGACCATTGTTTACGGCCATGTTGAAGACATCTGTGACTTTATTAAGAGTTATTTTGTTAGAACAGTCAAGATGAAAAGAACAATTTAAATATGTTCCAAAGGTAAAAGGATGACAGTGAATATTGAGAACTTTTTGATGGGGCAGAGAAATGTGGAGATAGCTGGGAGGGCTCAAGTGAGGTCAGCGCAGTGAGCGAGTTTAAGTATATACAGGGTGCTATGGGAACTCATAAGAAGGGTGTCTACAATGGATGGAGGATGAGGAAAGCTGGCCTGTACTAGATGTTACCATGGAGTTTTGGAGGAAGGTTGGAGAGCAGTAACAATAGCAGATGGGGATAAGATTTTTTTAAATGAGGGATATATTTGAAGGTACATATGATACAGCATGAAGTATGATAAAATGGAAGTTACTTGGAATGGCTGAAATAAAAGGCCAGTGAGATAAATTGATAAGGTATTTGGCTAAAGAGTAATCAGTATCATATCTTGAAGCATTCTGTGTGAATTTTACTTTTGAGCTAAAGAGAACTTTTGAAGTATTTTAAGTAGGCGAGTGAGGTGCTGAGGTTTGCATTTTTCAAAGAGAAGCATAGATGCAACACAGAATATGTACTGAAGAGGGGAAAGACTGGCACCAACGAGACGGGATTGTTTCAGGGATCCAAGTGAAGAGTGACGAAGGGCTGGATTTAGGCCATTGGTGGTGAACTTGGAGGGCCGAAGATATGCAAGGTATAAAGAAGGTAAGACCTAGAAAAGTCTGTTTTGAGATGGAGGGATGGGGTGTGCAAGGAGTACAGTAGGACTTTCACTCTTCCTTTAGGGATTAAGCGAATTGGTGTCATTAGCATAGCTTTATAGAGGGAAATTTTAAAATATTACTTTTGTTGTGTTAAGTTTAAGGGACATGTGGGAAATTATTTTGTTGTTGTATTTGCAGTTTTGGTCTGGGGCTGGGCTGAACCTACCACCTCCAGTATATGGGGCTGGTGCCCTACTCCTTGAGCCATGGGCACTGCCCAACATGTGGGAAATTTTAAGTTAAGAAGGCTAGTAGATATTATGAATTTGGAATTCCAAAAATAAGTTTGGGCTGGAGATACACATTTGGGAACCATGAGACATAAATGTTGGCTAGGTCATGTATTTAAATGAAGTTGCTTGGAGAAGGGGTACAGAGAAAAAGGTGATTTTTTTTTTTTTTTGAGATAGGGTCTCACTCTGTACCCTGGAGCCATAGCTCACAGCAACCTCAAACTTTTGGGTTGGAGCAATCCTCTTGCCTCTTCCTCCTGAATAGGTGGCACTACAGACACTGGCCACAGTGCCTGGTTAGTTTTTCTATTTTTAGTAGAGACAGAGGTCTCTCTCTTGCTTAGGCTGGTCTGGAATTCTTGAGCTCAGGCAATCCACCTGCTTCTGGTTCTAGCAAAAGTTCTTAATCTGAGGTTAAGCTGGGGGAAAACTAAGGTGACTGGTTCCACTTTAAATCTATGACCACATATTTATTTTATTTATTTATTTTTTATCTTTTGAGTCTTACTTTGTTACCCTCGGGGTAGAGTGCCATGGCATCATAGCTCATAGTAACCTCAAACTCTTGGGCTCACGTGATCCCTGTACCTCAGCCTCCAAGTAAGTCAGAAGCTGGAACTACAGGTGCCCACCACAACATCCAGCTATTTTTAGAGAGGGCCTCATTCTTGCTCAGACAGGCCTCAAACTCCTGAGCTCAGGCAATCCACCCACCTCAGCCTTCCAGAGTGCTAGGACTATAGGCGTGAGCCACTCTGCTGGCCTTATCACCCCATATTTTAAGTGCAACTTCCATGAAGCACAACAATCTTATTTCTCCTACTTCTCTTCTTCATAAACGTTGTCGTCTTCTTCTTTTTTTTTTTCCTGTTTTTGGCTGGGGTCCGGTTTGAACCCGCCACCTCTGGCATATGGGGCCAGTGCGTTACCCCTTTGAGCCACAGGGGCCGCCCTCTTCTCAAACTTCTAATAACCCTTGTCTCACAACATGCAAGTGTGATAACTTTGTATTTAATTAATTGAGACAACAGTAACAATCATGAGAGAACTACCTCACCTTCTCACCATCAAATCTGCCAGTCACCCTGCATTTGCACCCACATGCTCTGCTTTATTGCTGTTGCAGCAGGTAAGTTGTCCTAACCTCCATCTAACTCCACTTGTGCACTGGATCTTGTTCCTTGTCTTCTACTTAGTTGAATGCCAAGGTGGAGGGGAGATTCGGGAACTGAAAGAGGTTTTCACACTTCTGGTTAAGCCCAACAACAGAACATAGTGAAAATAAACTGTTGGTGGGGATCGTCCTGGACACACCTCCCACAAAATAAACTGTTGGTGGGGGTCGTCCTGGACACACCTCCCACGTTGGCATGCTATTGTTAAGGACTTTGCTCCTGCAATCATCCCGTTTTTCTTTTTGTATCACCAGTTTTCTCTTCTTTTCTTATCATGCCCTTCCCTGTGCTACAATATATCCCATCTGAAAAAAGTCTCTCTGGACCCCACAATTCCATCTGAGTACTCCCTCCTTAGTTTCCCTGCTCTCCTTTATAGCAATTGTCTTGGAAAGAGCATCACATAATCACTCTTTTTGTGCTTTCCTCTCTCATTGTTTTGGGAACACTCCTGTCTGACTCTTGTCTGCTGATTTCACTAAAACCAATTTCATGGTTGGTAAAGAGCTCTTTTTTGCCAAATTCAAGAACATTTTTAATCTTCATCTTTCTTGTCTCTCAGCACCATAAGACAAAGTTAACTATTTTCTTGAAATACTTTTTTTTTTTGTTGTTATTGTTGGCCTTTAGAACCTCGCATTTTCCTGATTTTCTTCTTACCTCACGAGCTACTTCCTTCTCAGTCTTCTTTACTGTGTCTTTCCATTCTTATTGAAGTTGAAAGGGTGAAATACCCAACCACTGAATCCTCAGCTTTCTTGTCTTTATTTGCTCTCCACCCTTGGTGAGCTCATCCAGAGTCATGGCTTTAAATAACATCTGCTCGAATAGCACATCTCAGAGAGGGTTACCTTGCTTTGTTTTTCTCCATGGCAATTATCACTCTTTCAAATCACATTTGTATTTAAACTTATTTTTTATCTGTTTTTCACCATGAGAAGAGGGGTCTTGGTTGTTTTGTTCTTTGCTGTATTCCCAGCAATTAGAACAGTACATAGCTCATAATAGGCTCTTAAAATTATTTCATAAATGAGAGTTCTAGAGAGGCTTTCATACCTTTTGTTTTTTTTTCTTTTTTAGTAATAGCTTTATTGAGATATAATTTACATATCTTACCATTCACCCACTTAGCGTATCATGACAGAGATTTTTTTTATTCACACAGTTGTGCGATGAATTTTATGGCATTTTCATTATCCCCCAAATAATGACCAGACCCTTGAGCAGTCATTTCCCATCAAAACAACAATAGGGAACCACTAAGATATTCTGTGTAGATTTGCCTGTGACATTTCATATAAACGGATCATAAGATGATAAAATGTGAGGTGTTTTGTGACTGGCTTCTTTCACTTAGAATAATATATTCCAGGTTCATTCATGTTGTAGTAGGCATCAGTACATTCTTTCTTTTTTTGATGGTATTGTGTGGGATATACTACATTTTATTTATTTATTAATCAGTTGATGGACTTTCAGGTTGTTTTCACTATTCAGCTATAATAAATATGTTCTGTACAATTTTTGTGTGGACATATTTAATTTCTTTTAAAAAATTTATTTATATTTCAATACATTTAGGGCTACAAGTGGTTTTTTGTTACATGGATGAATTGTATAGTGCTGTTGTCTTGACTTTTAATGTACCCATCACCCAAATAGCATACATTGCACTCAATAAGTGGTTTTTCTTCCTTTCCCCTTAACCCCTTCACCCTTTCCCCCTTCTGAATCTCTGAAGTCTATCATTCATGAACCACTCTGTGTTCCTGTGTTCTATGCCTTAGCTCTTACTTGTAAGTCAGTACATACAATATTTGGTTTTCCATTCCTGTGTAACTTCACTTAGGATAAAGTCCTCCACTTCCATCCAAGTTGCTATGAAACACATTATTCCATCCTTTTTTATGGCTGAGTAGTATTTCATGGTGTATTGATATACCACACTCTCTTTATCCATTCATCAGTTGATGGGTGATGGACACTAAGATCAATCAATTCTGAATCTTTGTAATTATGAATTGTGCTGTGATAGACATATGAGTGCATGTGTCTTTTCAATATAATAACTTCTCCTTTGAGTAGATATTCAGTAGTGAGATTGCTAGATTGAATTGCTAGATTTCTTTGAGAAATCTCCATACTGTTTTCCATAGAGGTTGTACTAATTTATATCCCCACCACAGTGTATAATCATTCCCTTTTCATCACACCTGTGCCAACATTTATTTATTTATTTTTATTTTTTAATAATTACCATTTTGACTGGTATAAGATGGTATCTTATTGTGGTTTTAATTTGTGTCCCCTGATGATCAGTAATGTTGAACATTTTTTTCAAATGTTTGTCAGCAATTTGTCTATCTTCTTTTGAAAAATATCTGTTCATGTCATTTGCTCACTTTTTAATCAGGTTATTTGGTTTTTCTTGCTGATTTGTTTGAATTCCTTATTAGTTTTTTGTCAGATATATAGTTTGTGAATATTTTTCCCAATCTGTAGGTTGTCTCTTTACTCCGCTGATTATTTATTTTGCTGTGCAAAAGCTTTGCAATTTATTTATTATTTCTTGATTAATTTTTGTTGTTGCTGTATTTGCTTTTAAGGTTTTAGTCATAAATTCTTTGCCTTGGTCAGTGTCCATAAGAGTTTCCCTCAGGTTTTCTTCTCTAATATTTATGATTTCAGATCTTAAATTTAAGTCTTTAGTCCATCTTGAGTTAATTTTTGTGAATGAGGAGAGAGAGATCCAGTTTCATTGTTCTACATGTGGCTATCCAGTTTTCTCAGCATTATTTTTTCAAAAGAGTATACTCTTCCCAGTGTATATTTTTGTCTGCTTTATCAAAGATTAGTTGGTTTTAGGAAATGGCTTTATTTTGGGTTCTTTATTTTGTCCCATTTATCTATATGTCTAGTTTTAAACCAACACCATACTGTTTTGGTTACAATTGCCTTGTAGTAAAATTTAAAAAGTAATGTAATATCTCCCAATTTGTTCTTTTTACTTAGTATTGATTTGGCTATTCAGGCTCGTATTTGGTTTCATGTGAACTTTATAATTTTTCCCCCTAATTCTGTGGAAAATGACATTGGCATTTTGGTGGGAATTGCACCAAACCTGTAGATTGCTTTGGGCAATATGGTTATTTTCACAATATTGATTTTTCTGATCCTTGAGCATGTGACATTTCTGTCTTCTGTGATTTCTTTCATCAGTGTGTTGTAGTTCTCCTTGTAAAGATCTTTTAGTCATACATAAAAGTGTATGACTACATATTTTAATTTTTTTGCGGCTATTGTAAATGGGAATTGCTGATTTGATTCTTGGTTTAGTTGTTATTAGTGTATAGCGCTGCTACTGATTTGTATGTGTTGATTTTGTAAGCTGAGAATATACTGAATTCATTTATCAAATCTAGGAGTGTTTTGAAAGAGCCTTTAGAATATTCTAAATATAGGATCATGTCATTGGTAAACAGAGAAATGTGCAACATCACTAATTGTCAAGAGAATCCAAATTAAAACTGCAATGATATATCATGTCATCCCAGTTAGAATGACTATTATTAAAAAGACAAGAAAAAATATGTTCACAAGGAGATAGAAAAAAGGGAACTTCTATACATTGTTTATGGGAATTTAAATGAGCATATCCATTATGGACAACAGTATGAAGATTTCTCAAAAAAACTAAAAATAGAACTACTATGCGAATTAGCAATCCAACTACTGGGTGTTTATCCAAAGAAAGAGAAATCAGTGTATCCAAAAGATACCTGGACTGTCAAGTTTATTGCAGCAGTATTCACACTAGCAAAGACATGAAATTGACTTCAGGGTCCATCAATGGATAAATAGATAAAGAAAATGTGGCACATATACATAATAGAATACTATTTGGCCATAACAAAGAATGAAGTCTTGACATTTACTGCAATATAGACGAAACTGTAGGTCATTATGTTAAGTGAAATGAGCCAGACAAATATCGAATCTTCTTACTCATATGTGAGGACTGAAAAGTTGACTTCATGGTGGTAGGGAGTAGAATGGTATTTGCCAGAGGCTGGGAAGGGTGGAGGGAATGAAGAAATGTTGGTTAATGGATTCAAACACACACTGAGATAGAAGGAATAAATTCTAATGTTTGATAGCACAGTATCATGACTTTATTGAAATATACAATAATTTGGCTTGGTGCCAATAGCTCAGTGGTTAGGGCACTAGCCACATGCACTGGGGCTGGCAAGTTTGAACCCGGCCTGGGCCTGCTAAACAACAATGACAACTACAACAAAAAAATAGCTGGGAGTTGTGGTGGGTGCCTATACTCCCAGATTCTTGAGAGGCTGAGACTAGAGAATCACTTAAGCCCAAGAGTTTGAGGTTGCTGTGAGCTATGACACCATGGCACTCTACCGAGGGCAAAATAATGAGACTCTGTCTCAAAAAAAAAAAAAAAAGAAAAAAAGAAATATACAATAGTTTATTGTATATGATCTGGTTCTTCAAAAGATCAAGCCTGTCACTTGGCTGTCTTTAGGTGATTAAGGTGGCAAGGTAGTTTATTCTCATTACAGAGGGAAAGAAAGTCTTCTGGGGCAAAGAGGGGGATGGCCCCAGTGAAAGCCTACTTGGCCTGGAAGTGACTGTTATCTCCATCTCACTCAGAAAGGAGAATGTAGTGGATATTGCATTTCTGCCTCTAAGGGAGGTTTTTAAGCATAGAAATGTGGAGATGTGGAAATGTGCAAGTAATTCATGGGCCTCAGGGTAAAGCAGAAGTGCCAAGGCTACCCAGAGGTGGGAGTTTATGGGAGGCAGGGAGACATCCTGAGGACAAGTTTATACAAGAACTGCTCAGGGAAGGACATAAAAGGAGGTGAGGCAAGAAGCCTCAAGATTAACTTGGCATCTTGCAAATCTTTTTGAGAAAATCCCCAACTGGGGCTGTCAGAAAGCCTTCCTGTGCTTTCCTCAGATGCTTGTACTTGCCCCAAGCCTGCTTCCTTGCGGGGTGTGCAACTTGAACCAGTCCTTAGATGCTCAACCTTGGCAGCATTTGAAGTAAATCATTTCTTGCTTAGCACTTGCCCTGGGTCGCAGGGAGGACTCTCAGGAACAGGTACTGGCTTGGTTAATGTAGATATGTGACTCTTCCAGGTAGTTTTTTGAGGAGAGAAGCAGAGTGATTTCCTTCCTTCAGGTACCCTCCACGCCCCTTTACCCACAACACAAACACACACAGACGCTGGAGGTCCTGTTGATTAACTAACTAGACTAAATGTTCAGTTTCCTATTTTACTTGTCTATTGAGATTTATACAGCTTCAAAACAAGGTGATATTTTCAAAGAAAGGTGTGGATTAGTAAATCTGCTAGGCTATTGTTATTTAATTACTTTTTAAGCTTCACTAAGGCAGCTTTGAGTTGTACCTCTAACACTTCTTTTGTTAAAAAAGCAGTGTTCTTTTTGATTCATGTGTAATTGATTCATACTTCCAAAACCTGTAGGAGGTTGTGCTTTTGGTAAAAGATGAGTATTATTTAGGTTTTTTTTGAGTCATCTGCAAAATCCTTAACAAAGATAGGAATGTCTCATTGGCTGGGCTCCAGAGATGAAGCTAGAAATGTTAACGATATCACTGTAGATGTAGTTTTTGACAAGGTGCCAAGATTTTGTCGAATACAGCTTGTTATTGCCATTTGGAGGTATGTACTTGCCATGTATACCTCAGTTTGATGACGAGCAGCTATGGTTTGTTGATACTTTGACAAAAGTTATCAAGACATTAGGTGGAGGGACTCTAACCTGGTCTAAGAAATAATGATCAGCAAAGCAAACTAAGCTAGGAATTTTTGGACAATCTTACAGTATTGACAAGAATGTTGTGTTTATAGTTTTCTAATTGCCACCTATTTGACAGGTTTTTCTTTTTTTTTTTTTTTTGAGACGGAGCCTCGAGCTATCCCCCTGGGTAGAGTGCCATGGCATCACAGCTCACACCAACCTCCAACTCCTGGGCTCAAGCGAGTCTCCTGCCTCAGCCTCCCAAGTAGCTGGGACCACAGGCGCCCGCCACAACGCCCGGCCATTTTTTGGTTGTGGCCATCATTGTTTGGTGGGCCGGGGCTGGGGATTGGCTGGCGCCTTAGCCGATTGAGCCACAGGCGCCGAGCCATAGAGTGCTAGTATTACAGGCTTGATATCCCTTTTAAATAGTGCAGAATATCTTGACAAATGCACGTTTTATAATTTCACTAATCATCCCCTTATTTATGGACGTTTAACTAGATGTCGAAATTTTTTAATTTTTTTGCATGAAATTCATGTCACTTAGAAAAATTCAAGGAACACGGATTTGAAGAAAAAAATTTATTTGTATTTATTTATTATATTCCATTGTTGAGTTACACAGCATTCCAAAAATGGAACAGTAGGCAAAACCTCTCCACATTGTACATAACATATAATCGTGTTTCTTATCTCAGGAGAGGCTGACACCCGCTATTCAGTGTGATACTCAACAGAACGCTTCACAGGTAAGGCAACATCACATTTGTCACATCAAAAAGTAGTGTTCTTTTTTTTTTTCATTTTGTCACTCTCAGTAGAATGCTATGGTATCGTAGCTCATGGCGACGTCAAACTCTTGGACTCAAACAATCCTCCCGCCTCAGCTTCCCAGGTAGCTGGGACTATAGGAGCCTGTACCAACATTTGGATTTTTTTTTTTTAGAGATGGGGGTCTCACTCTAGCTCAGGCTGGTCTCAAATTTACCAGACTCAGCCTCCCAGGGTGCTGGGATTACAGGTGTGAACCCCATGTCCAGCCTGAAAAGTGGCGTTCTTATGACATTCAGCGCAGAAAATTTGCTCTCCTTGTTTGACTATCACATAATTCACGCTGCCCTGGGGTGAGTCAGTGTCACACTTCTGAGAAGGCCTTCCTCTTTGGTCAGGTGCTGGAGGATGGCAATAGGTCTCCACACATTGGAGACCACACATTGACAAAACTCCAGAAAATCCCCTGGCTTCTCATAATATGTTTTATGCAGTTGCCAAGCATTTTATGAGACCAATTTGAAATAGAACAAAAGAAGGCTTGAATACCATTTCTTTCCATGTATTAAAGCCCCATACTTGTCAGTGTTGTCATCAGCTCTGGCTATGCCCCCCATGAAATGGTTATAAACTTTGATCATGTTTGGCTGCTGAACTTGGATCTTCTTTTTCAGTTTCTGGGAATAACAACTGACAAGACACAGGGGATCCATACCAGCACCAGATGAGGCAACAGTGACTACACTCTCATCATTCCAGCTGAGGATGGTATTGACTTTGCCATCATTTCAATAATCAAATGTACCTTGTTTTTTTTTCTTCTTCAGAGCTACATCTGGTTCCAGTGGTGCTTTGTCAGGGGCATCCTTTCTCACTTGTACCTGTGTCGGACATCCCATCAAACTGAGATTATCAAGAAGTGCAGTATTGGCTCAGAGCCCGTAGCTCAGTGAGTAGGGTGCCGGCCACATACACTGAGGCTGGTGGGTTTGAGCCTGGCCCCGGCCGTTAATCAACAATGACAACTGCAACCAAAAAATAGCTGGGTGTTGGGCGTCACCTGTGGCTCAGTGGGTGGGGTGGGTGGGGCACTGGCCCCATATACTGAAGGTGGCGGGTTCAAACCCGGCCCCAGTCAAACTGCAAAGAAAAAAAAAAAAAGGCCGGGTGTTGTGGCAGGCGCCTATAGTCCCAGCTACTCAGGAGGCTGAGGCAGAAGAATCACTTAAGCCCAAGAGTTTGAGAGTTTGAGGTTGCTGTGAGCTGTGATGCCACAACAATCTATCAAGGGTGATATAGTAAGACTCTGTTTAAAAAAGAAAAAAAGAAAAAAATTAGTAGTATAAGATGTAGTACAGTGTAAGTTATATTCACCTGTTTTTGGATAGGTTTTCAAAAATTTTCCCAAAATTCACATCATTTTTTGACATGCTCCCAGAACGTCAGTATCTGCAGCAGTGACTAATTCTGTGCATTGTGTGATTACACGTACCCCCAGGAAGCAGATGTGGGAAAAATCAGACTTCTGGGCAATGACGTTGAGGAATGCAATAAAAGTAACTCTAACTGCACTTCTGTCCCAATAATGGAATGGCGGGCATAACTTAAGGCGTTTCCAATTAGCTTACTGCAAACTGCTGCGGCTTGGTGCCTGTGGCTCAATCAGCTAAGGCGCCAGCCACGTACACCTAAGGTGGTGGGTTTGAATCCCCAGCCCAGGCCCGCCAAACAACAATGACGGCTGCAATCAAAAAATGGCCGGGCGTTGTGGTGGGTGCCTGTGGTCCCAGCTACTTGGGAGGCGGAGGCAGGAGACTCGCTTGAGCCCAGGAGTTGGAGGTTGCTATGAGCTGTGATGCCATGAACTCTACCCAGGGGGACAGCTTGAGGCTCCGTCTCAAAAAAAAAAAAAAGAAAAGAAAAAGATTTTTGAACTTTTCTCTGGTTTTTGATAATTTCACCTTGGTGTGTTAAGTCAGTTTGGCCCAGGCCTCAGCCTCTGCAAAGCCACACAAAAGGCGGGCCCCTCCCTCCCACTTTGCTGTCTCTCCACCTTGTTCACCTGCCGGCCTCTGTCCCAGGCCCCCCCCTTTCCACCACAGGCTCACCAGGGCTATTTCTCCCTGTGCTGTGACTGCCTACTACACGTGCAAGCTGGAACCAAGTATCACAGGGCTTGGTCATGGGACTTGGCTTTGCTGTACCAGTGCAGTTTGATACATTGGCATGCACTGTGCTTACCTTAACCTCAGGGTGTCCCGGGCAGGTGACCAGAAAGATAAATCCTGGATAGTGTGTGTCATTTTCTTTTTCTTTTTTGCTTTTACTTTATTGTGTGTCATTTTCACTTCCAGACCCTTCCCACCCCAGCACGCCAGGCATCACACCTAGTCCTGGCTTCCTAAATACCCAAGAAACTGCATTCAAAAAGCCACATTGGCCAGGCACCGTAGCTCACGCCTGTAACCCTAGCACACTGGGAGGCCAAGGCCAGTGGATTGCTTGAGCTTCAGGAGTTTGAGACCAGCCTGAGCAAAAGCCAGACCCCCATCTCTGAAAATAGCCAGCCGTTGTGGCGGGCACCTGTAGTCCCAGCTACTGGATCTCTTAGCCCAAGAGTTAAAGGTTGTTGCGAGTTATGACGCCAGGGCACTCTACCAAGTGTGACAAAGTGAGACAGTCTCAAAAAAAAAAAAAAAAGGCAACGTTGAAATTCTATACCGATCTCTTACTTTAGTTAGATCCCTGAAAGTTAATAAAAGTATCAAACAATTTGCACCAGGAGCAGAAGCCATAAGGTGTGAGAAGGTGCAAATTATAAGAACAATTATTTTTTTTAGACAGAGCCTTGCTTTTGTTGCCCTCAGTAGAGTGCTGTGGTGTCATAGCTCACAGCAATCTCAAACTCTTGGGCTTAAGTGATTCTCTTGCCTCAGCCTCCCAAGTAGCTAGGACTACAGGCTCTTGACACAATCCTCGGCCATTTTTAGACATAGGATCCTGCTCTTGCTCAGGCTGGTCTTGAACCCTTGACCTCAGACAATCCACTTGCCTCAGCCTCCCAGAGTGCTAGGATTACAGGTGTGAGCCACCGTGCCGGTACTATAAGAACGATTTGATGTATTAATTCATTCAACAGGACTGAGCAACTACTACGTGCCAACGTTACCCACTGCAATAAATAGAAGACAATAAAAGCTAAGGGTGGTGGCTCACCCCTGAAATCATAGTACTTGGGAGGCCAAGGCAGGAGGATTGCTTGAGGTCAGGAATTCAAGATCAGCCTGAGCAATATAGCAAGACCTCATTTTTGCAAAAAAATAGAAAAATTAGCCAGTCATGTGTGGCAAGCCCCTCTACTCCAGCTACTCGGAATGCTGAGGCAGATCGCTTAAGCCCAGGCTTTTTACGTTGCAGTTAGCTACAATAACGCTACAGCGCTCTAGCCCGGCGAGAGGTGAGACCGTATCTCAAACAAACAAACAAAAAAGCCAACATAGGGTGGTGCCTGCAACTCAAGTAGTTGGGCGCCAGCCCCATATACTGGAGGCGGCAGGTTCAAACCTGGCCCCGCCCCCAAACTGCAACAACAACAAAAATAAATTAATTAATTAAAAAAAAAAAAGGCAAGGTAGTAAAATAAAGACTGTTACCTAGTGATTCGACCTAAGGGAGAAAATCAGGAAGCTGAAAAAAACTGAAAGCTAGGCATGGGCTAACAAGGCTCCTACGGAAGGTGACAATAACAACAGCAGGTAATTTCAATTAGGTGTTCACTGCGGGCGGTGTTTACACGATCCTCCTGTGTGGGAGCCCGTCTAACCTCACACCCCGAGGCAACCGGGCACTGGCGGCTGCTCCTCCTCGCGTACACGTAAGAAGCGCGCGAGGCGCAGAGCGGGCACCTGGTAGGTCCGCCCCCGCCCCCGCCCATCGGCCTCCCAACACCCCTCCCGCTCCAGCAGGGACGGGGTTAACATCTGACGTGACTACGGTGGCCCGGTTGTGCGCAGGCGCAGGGCGAGGAGCGCGCCTGCGCAGAGCGCAGGCCGACGTGGCTGGCCGGAGCCCGGAAGTGGCCCTGTGGAAGTGCCGCCGGACTGCTGTTCTGCACTGCGCCCCTCTAACGTTGTGGTGCTGCGTTGCGCCCCGGACAGCACCACCATGTTGAAGAAGTTCGACAAGAAGGACGAGGAGTCAGGTGATGGGGCCAGACCGGGTCTTGGCGGATGCCCGCGCGGGCTCTTAGGACCCTTCCTGGAATCCCTCCTCCGCAGCGTCTGTCCAGACCCCCGGATGAGGCCTAATGGAGGCTTAGGGGCTTGGGCAGGGGTCCGCGGTGGTCAGTGGCAGGACTCGGAGAGCCCGAGCATGCTCCGCTGTTCCCAGCACGTAACCTCGGAGTGCGATTCCCTGGGTGACCTTGGGCGGGTCACGCCCCCCTCTGGGCCTCAGTTTCCCCATCTATCAGAAGAAGGGACAGGGCCGTGTGCTCCCTTGTTACTTTCTCCGTTCAATCTTCTGGGATTCGCCGGGCTGCATGGGTGCTGGCCAAACTGGGCCCTAATCTGTGGAGCCAGTGTCCAGTGGCTGGGAACCCTGACCCTTTCATTCATTTTTGCAGAAAACGGATGTTCAGCGTTTATTGTATCTGGATACTGTAGTAGAACACGTGGGACACTCCCAGCCACGGCTGGGAATATTAAAATCGTCGCTGAACCCACAAAGGGGTCTGGCCTAGATCGTTGGCACTCGCCCACGAAGAATCAATTAGCGAGACAATAGGCTTGCTGAGGAAGGGAGGAGTTTTAATGGAAAAGACATCTGTCCAGAGGACAAGAGAAATAATCTCACATCCCTCTCTCTGACCGACTGACGGCAAGGGCTTTTAGTAGATTGTGACATGCGGGTCAGTTTGCATAGAGTTTGAAGTCCTAGGGTCTTCAGGTGGTCTGATTCAAGAATCAGCTGTTGATGATGGACGATGGGTACTGTGGAGAGGCTAGTTAAGTCTGGTTGTTAGGTTTGACAGCGTGAGGGGGAAAAATAACTTGAGAGGGATGTGTTATTTTGCAATGACAACTGCAGAAGGCAAAGTGGAGGATACAGACATCAACCAAATAATTATACATGTAACTAATAAGACAAAGGTGACATCTGTGAAGTAAACTTAGTCACCGGGAGATTGTGGTCCCTGGCACATAGGGACTTAATTAAGCGTGAGATGGATGAATGAAAGCAAGCAAAACTTGGCACCTGAGGAACAGAAGGACTGTAGCAGGGCTGCTGGGTGATGAGTAGTTTAGGGCAGAATGGAGCCCCTTTGCTGGACACTGGTAGGACCTATAGATTGTACACCTTGCCTGTCATTCCTTAGGATTTTTTTTTAATTATTAAATGATAACTATGTACATTAATGCAATTCTAGGGTACAGTGTGGTGTTAATTCCTTAGGATTTTGAACTTTACTAGGAAAGGACTTTCCCCTTATTATGTCTGGGAGAGTTTTGAAATTCTGGGTCACAACTTGTCTTCTGCATTCTCCTTCACTATAGGTGGAGGCTCCAACCCATTCCAGCACCTGGAGAAGAGTGCAGTACTCCAGGAGGCAAGTGTCATTCGCTGCCCGCTGTCTTCCATCCGAAATGTTCCACAAGGATGCAGTTGAAATACTAAGACTTTTGAAGTGCTGGTTTAGAGAGCAATAGGGGAGAAAAATCTGTGCCTGGTAGACAGGAAAACTTTGTTCCTGGAAAGAGATCCTTGTGCTTGTATTTTTATGTTTATTCATTGTTTCTTCTTCCAGTTAATGTTTGTTTACTAAGTGTCTGCTAGTCAGTAGGTCAGCATGTCCCTAATATTTAGGCAAGATTTCAGGGTTCATTAATTGATGAATAAAAAACCCAAACTCAGGCAGCGCCTGTGTGGCTCAGTGAGTAGGGCACCAGCCCCATATACCGAGGGTGGCAGGTTCAAACCCTGTCCTAGCCAGACTGCAACAAAAAATAGCCGGGCGTTGTGGCGGGCACCTGTAGTCCCAGCTACTCGGGAGGCTGAGGCAAGAGAATCACTAAGCCCAAGAGTTGGAGGTTGCTTTGAGTTGTGACGCCATGGCACTCTACTGAGGGCAACAGAGTGAGACTCTGTCTCTAAAAACAAACAAACAAAGCCCAAACTCTTACCTTATGAGAATAAGCTTATTTAGGCAAGTGTATATATTTATCTGGGGATTTGTGAGACCTTGAATGTACTTGAAGGGAAATGGGCTAGGCTAGAAGGTAATATACTTGGTTGCTTCTTCGTAGGCTCGTGTGTTTAATGAAACTCCCATAAACCCTCGGAAATGTGCCCACATCCTCACCAAGATTCTTTACCTCATAAACCAGGTAACAGTGGGGCAGGGGAGATGGTGCTACAGAATGTAGGGAAGGGTGGGCATGTCATGATCTCTCAGCTCCAGGTCCCCTCAGCATCCAACTTTGTTGTGGTGCCTCTGATTCTTTATAAGGCTTAAGGTTCTAGCCCGGACTGATCCAGCAAGAAGAGCCATCTGGCCCCACTTTTGCAAGCTGAGACTTCTTTCTTTTCTTTTTTTTTTTGAGACAGAGTCTCATTATGTTGCCCTCTGTAGAGTGCTATGGCATCACAGCTCATAGCAACCTCAAACTTTTGGGCTTAAGTGATTCTTTTGCCTCGGCCTCCCAAGTAGCTGGGACTACAGGTGCTGGCCACAATACCTGGCTATTTTTTTTTTTTGTGGTAGTTGTCATTGTTTAGCAGGCCCAGGCTGGGTTCGAACCCCCCAGCCCCAGTGTATGTGGCTGGCACCGTAACCACTAAGCTACCAGCGCCGAGCCAAGCCAAGACTTCTTTCTTGATGACCACAGGGGGAGCATCTGGGGACCACCGAAGCGACCGAGGCCTTCTTTGCCATGACCAAGCTATTTCAGTCCAATGATGTAAGTGCTCCAACCCCAGCTTTCCTTGAGAAGAGGCTGCTGTGAGAGGGTGGTGGTGGGGCCAAGGCAAGCCAGCCCCACCAGTCAACAGAGGCTGCCTTTGTATAGGTTAAAGTTTTCGTCTAACTCTGGCCCTCTTGCTGAGCCAGGGCTGATAGGGCTTTTCCTAACTCTTTTCTAGCCCACACTCCGTCGGATGTGCTATTTGACCATCAAGGAGATGTCTTGCATCGCAGAAGATGTCATCATTGTCACCAGCAGGTGAGTCTTGGAGCTGTGGGTGGCCCCTCTAATGGGTTCCATTGAAAGAGGGATTTTTCTCGTGTGTATCAGACGATGACACTTTGGTTAGCAGAGTGGTAGGTGCCGGTCACCCTTCCATCTCCCCCATCCTTCAGTTGCTGCTGCCCACTCACTGCAGCCTCCAGAGTGTGCAGTTTCCCTTTTAATCTATAGCCTTTTTTTTTGAGACAGAGTCTCACTTTGTCACCCTTGGCAGAGTGCCATGGTGTCATAGCTCACAGCAACCTCAAGTCTTCTTGCCTCAGCTTCCCAAGTAGCTGGGATCACAGGTGCCTGCCACAACACCCAGCTATTTTTTTTTTTATAGACAGGAGTCTTACTCTTCTCAGGCTGGTCTCAGACTCCCGAGCTCAAGCAATCCTCCAGCCTCAGCCTCCCAGAGTGCTAGGATTACAGGTGTGAGCCACTGCGCCTGGCCCCTAATCTGTAGTCTTCACTTGAGCACAAACACTTTCTTCCCTTGATTTCAACCAAGCCAGCCTAGAACTTTTGCAAACACCAGAAGAAACACAAGAAAAATAGTCACAGAGAATGCAGGAGGTTTACAAACTGGCTTGCTTACTAACTACTGGTTTCTACTTCAGATGGAGTGAATCAGGATGGATGTGACTCAAGTATAATCACGTTAAGAACTGGGTCCCAGGCTCGGTGCCTGTGGCTCAAGTGGCTAAGGCACCAACCACATACACCTAAGGTGGTGGGTTCTAATCCAGCCCCGGCCCACCAAAACAACAATGACAGCTGCAACCAAAAAATAGCCGGGCACTGTGGCAGGCACCTGTGGTCCCAGCTACTTGGGAGGTGGAGGCAGGAGACTCGCTTGAGCCCAGGAGTTGGAGGTTGCTGTGAGTTGTGATGCCACGGCACTCTACCCAGGGGGATAGCTTGGGGCTCTGTCTCAAAAAAAAAAAAAAAAAAAAAAAGAACTGGGTCCCAATTCTCCCTACTTCTTTTTGCCACAGTTGAGGGTGGGGGTCATTCACTTGTAGGTTCATTTAGAAAGTAGTTATTGAGTGTATTTCAGTTCCTGTGTGTAGTTCTGGGAATATGCAGCAAACAGGACAAGCACAGTTGGGTGGCGCCTGTGCCTCAAAGGAGTAGGACGCCGGCCCCATATGCCAGAGGTGGCGGGTTCAAACCACCCACGGCCAAAAACTGCAAAAAAAAAAGACAAGCACAGTCTTTGCAGCCCCAGAATTTACACAGAAGTAATCAGGCATTGAGGCCTGATTGTTGTGGGAAGTTTGGTGGGCTGTGAGGGGAGACCAGAAGAGCACCAGCTTGGTTTGGATCAGGAGTGGCCTCCTAGCAGAATGGTCTGGGTGGGTGAGTAAGAAACGGCAGGACAGGTGGAGGTAAGGGCTGAGGGGTGCTCTAGGCTAAGGAAACAGCATGTGCAAAGGCCTGGGAAGTAGTGAGTAGGGCCTTGGGTAACTCCAGGGAGCTCCTGCTTGAGGTTGCTGGCAGTAGGAAGCCATGGAAATACTTTAGTAAAAGCAGGGGAGTGACCCGGTCAGTTCTGAGTTTTATAAAAATCCCTCCAGCTGTTATGTGGAGTTGGGCTTGCAGGAGCAGGAATAGAGGGAGGGTGCTTGTTTGGAGGTTCTGTGGTGAGTATGGTGGCAGGGGAACTGCCCCCTAGAGAGGAGTGGAGAGGCCCAGCTGCCCTGCACAGTAATAATACCTTCTGCCCCACAGCCTGACAAAAGACATGACCGGGAAAGAAGACAACTACCGGGGCCCAGCCGTGCGAGCCCTCTGCCAGATCACTGATGTGAGCTGTACCCCTTCCCTGCTGCCTTCCCTCTTCACTGAGGCTCTTGGACCATCCTTTGCATGCTTTGGTTGGCTCCCATTTCACTGGACCAGGTGGTGTGGTGTGGGAATGGGGTGCAGGGACCTCGTGCTCCTCCCCTGTACCTTATTCCTGAGGCTTGCTGAGAACTGATTGGCTCTCCCTCTGCCCTGTTCCTCGTGCCCGTAGAGCACCATGCTGCAAGCCATTGAGCGCTACATGAAACAGGCCATTGTGGACAAGGTGCCCAGCGTCTCCAGCTCTGCCCTGGTGTCTTCCCTGGTGTGTAGCCATGGCGGGGCCTTCTGGGTGGCAAGGTGGAAAATTGAAGAAAATAACAAAGCCACTTTCCAGTAGGAAAAAGATGTTTCTATAACCTGAAATCTGAGAGTCCTGCCCTCTCTCTCAGTGAGGAGAGCCAGAGAACTCTGGGCTTATTGCCGGGGGGGTGGGGTGGGGTGGGGCATGGTGGTACAGGGCCGGGTATAGATGGCCTTGACCCGTCCCTCGGGGTGAGAGATTATTGGACTTTAGATCTAGCAAGGTATCTTCAGCCAGGACAGGGCAAGTGAGGGTGGTAGCCATCTGAGTTTGCCTGCAGTCTCGGAGGACCAGGACAGTGGTGAGGCCTTGGCTGTGTCTGAGGGAAGACCGAGCACCAGGCTCAGGAGGTGTGGTGCCGAGAACATCCTGCCTGCTCACCCCTTGACGTGCCCTGTTCCCATAGCACCTGCTGAAGTGCAGCTTTGACGTGGTCAAGCGCTGGGTGAATGAGGCCCAGGAAGCAGCATCCAGTGACAACATCATGGTCCAGGTGAGATCTGAGCAGAGGGGTTATATTTAAAATACATAGCAGAGGGGTGATATTTAAAATACTTAGCTATATGGCTGGCCACTGTGGCTCACGCCACAAATGCTGGGACCTTTCATCTCCAGAAGGGGAGTCCCAGGATGTCTGACCCTCCTCACCTAGCTTTGCCAGTACTGGCCATGGGTCCTCAGGCAAGTTAGCAGAGATGAGACTGTCTACAACTGAGGTTGTTGTAAGGTGACATAGTAAGGTTTCCTGCCTAAGGTGTCCCATCAAGTACTTTAAATGACCGTGCTCAGGGCCCCACTCCCATCTTTTCTCTCATTAAGAGACACCAGGTCTCCCCCCTGGTGTCTTCAGCAGTGTCTGTTGGCCCTTGCCAGAATGAGGGCAGGAAGAAGAATCACAGACACATTTATGGTTTGGTGGGGGTTGTGCTGGGGGGCTGTATGGAGGGAGTACCTGGGGCCATTGCTGCCTCCGCTCTGTGTAACAACTGCCATATGCCCGTCTTACAATAGAAAAGCCTGAAGCCCAGAGAGATTTGATGACCGACCCAGGGCCACATGGTTAGTAGACATGAGCTCCACACGCCTGTACTCTGTTGCTCTCTTGTCCTCTAGTACCACGCACTAGGGCTCCTGTACCATGTGCGTAAGAATGACCGCCTGGCGGTCAGTAAGATGATCAGCAAGTTCACCCGGCACAGCCTGAAGTCTCCCTTTGCCTACTGCATGATGATCCGGGTGGCCAGCAAGCAGCTGGAAGAGGAGGATGGCAGGTAATGGCTCATCTCTCACCAGCTGTGTGGGGTCCCATTCATTTTATGGGTCTGGGCTGCCCCAAACTTCTTGTTGCCTCGTGTTCTTTTGTAGCCATGACAGCCCGCTGTTTGACTTCATCGAGAGCTGCTTACGTAACAAGCATGAGATGGTGGTCTATGAAGCTGCCTCGGCCATTGTCAATCTGCCAGGATGCAGTGCCAAGGAGCTGGCCCCAGCTGTGTCAGGTCACTGGGCGTTCCTTCACTCAGACCCACACCTTCATGCCTGCAGGGAGGGAACTAGGTCCTAGGACAAGGGCCAGAGCAAAAGAAGAAAATACCGTCAAATAGGTCACTATTTAGTGTTTAAAAAAAGGAGTCAGTGTCTAGTAAGCACCGGCTCTCTGCTAGGGCCCCTCACATGCATCACGTTGAGGGTCGGCTGCTTTTAGTTCCATCTTACCACTAAAGAGGCTGAGGTGAGGTTCAGGTCCACTCTGGAGCCTGTGAGGCTGGCTAGCCACAGGAGGAGGGCTTGGTGGGGGAACCCAGCATCTAGGAAACTAGTGCTGGATGCTGAGCCATCCAGTTGAAGGAGGGAACAGTGCAGGGGGTCATTCTGAGCCTGGACACGAGTCTAGCAGCCCAGGTTTGAGCTCTGCCTCTGCTCCTTACCAGCTAAGCAGACCTGGGCAGGCCGTGCAACCTCCCCACACTTCTTTTCCTTATCTCAGATGTGAATGATAGTTGTGCCTGTTACACAGGGTTATGTGGGCAGTAAACGTTTGTGGTCTACACAGATCATACAGTGACTGGTGCTGTGGTGAACGTGGTGTGGTTGTTAACTTGCTGTTGTGAAGGGGAACCCAGCAGCCTTGAGTTGCTTCAGCACCGATCATGGAATGTCTCGTGCCGTCTCTGTGCAGTCCTGCACTGAGTATAGGGATCTTGCCTCAAAGGATAGCGTGTGATGAGGTGCTAAGTGGTTGGTACTGGAAAGTGATTATGTGGCGAGGTTAAAAAAGGGAGGCTCTGAGGGGTGGTAAACCTGGATTCACAGGGGAAGGAGAGCATGCTGGGTAGGACAAGCCCTGTGGGAGCAGGGGTTAGATTTGTAGGTTTGTAGGATTGGGCCTTCTGTTTTTCTACTATTTCCTGTAATACTGGTATAAACCTGGTCAGGCTGAGAGACAGGTTCATGTAACTACTAATGAATTCATTTACTAATTTGAGTATTCATTTATTCTTATTTTACTCCTATATTTCCAGAATTATGAAAGACATTAAGTAGAGCCTTCAAAATAAAAGTTACCTTATTTTAAGAAAAAAATACTTGTATCCTACCTGGGGTAAAAAAAAAAAAAAAGAAAGAAAGAAAAATTCTAAGAAAGTATCAGAGAATAAAAGCCCAATAATTAAAGAAAGGAACTTGGATATGCCAGAAAATAGTAGTCACATTCACTACTATGGTCAAATGCAAAATTAGCTTTGAGCTTCCTGGCAGCCAGGGCAAGGAAGGGATATGGTAATTGATACAGCTCTCAGATAGAGCTAGGAACTAAGCCACTTGTTTAAAAAAAAGACTTTGTTCCCCAGCATTCGGTGTCAAGAGGAAGTTCTTTTGGTTCTTGTAGACACAGTAAGAGAGAGGGTAGAATTTTACTTTATAGTGGGTAAGGACGTAGGCTGCAGATAGAGATAGTCCTAAATTTTAATTTTGGTTCTCACTGACTTCTGAAATTACTTTGGTTTCTTTACACCTTTGTGTCTCTGTCCTTATGTGTATAATGGGAATAATGGAAGTAGCTGCTTCCTAGGGTTGTGAGCAGTCTGTGAGGCAAGGCATGTCGGCTGCCCAGCGGAGCACCTGACACGTAGCAGTTGCTCAGAGAATGGTAGTGTTGTCATTCACGAGAACAACCGGGTGCTCACAGACGTTACAGTCTCTGTTTATAGCTGCCCAGAGTGAGGGGAGGGCTCTGCCTTAGGTGGGGGTAGGGTGTCAGTAGGGAAATGGACCCTGGCTCACTCTTAAAGCCGTACCCTGGGTTCTCCCAGCTGCCCGGGAGTGAAGGCAGCCTGGCATGTGGCTTGTGTCTCCCCACAGTGCTCCAGCTTTTCTGTAGCTCGCCCAAGGCCGCTCTCCGCTATGCTGCCGTCCGCACCCTCAATAAGGTGAGAGTCTGGGGTAGGGGACGGGGGGCCTGGCCTCTAGGCAAGTTGGAGGAGGCAGGCCTGATCTAGCTGGAGGGGTGTCCTGACCCCTGACCTGGCTGGTCGCAGTTACTTTCTTCTGAATGGTGACATGATCTTATCCAGAGGACCAGTGACCAGGCCAAACCCCACAAATGAAGTGACAAAATTGAGGTTCTACCCTCTTTGTCTCCTCCCAAAACAGGTTGCGATGAAGCACCCGTCAGCAGTGACAGCCTGCAACTTGGATCTGGAGAACCTGGTCACAGATTCAAACCGCAGCATTGCCACGCTGGCCATCACCACCCTCCTCAAGACCGGCAGTGAGAGCAGCATCGACCGCCTCATGAAGCAGATCTCTTCCTTCATGTCGGAGATCTCGGATGAGTTCAAGGTACCCTCCCCGACCCGTGCCCGAGTAAGAAGGAAACTCTGTACTTGCCTTTTCTGTCTGCAGCCCTGGTGTCAGGACGGGCCTGCGGGGCGGGTCAGCCCTGAGGGCCCAGTGGGGGCTGGCACCTCGCCTTGCAGACGCTCAGATTCGGAGATTTGCACAGTCCTGTGTCTGGGCCTTGGTTCACTTTGTCCTTTGTAGGGAGAGAATGGGAGCTTCCAGTCCAGCCAGGGTTCATTCTTTATTCTCCAGGTATTTGAGGAACACTAGCTATTATACAGTGTGGAGTGTTAGGAGCAGAGAATGTGGTAGTGAACACGACAGGTACTTGCTTCAGGTATGGGTTGTGCAGCAAAGAATGGAGACATAGCAGGGGTTGCCTGGAATCATGTGGTCTGGGAAGGCTGTGCTAATGGGTGGCATCTGAGCTAAAACCTGAATAATGTGAAGAGCCAGATGCAGGAAGTTACGGGAGAAAAGACAGGAGCAAATTTATTGTGAGCATCAGAGAGAACCTGAGAGGGGGCTTGGGAGCATCAGGGCCGGTACAGGCAGTGAAGTCAGACGAGATGGAGCTCAGGCACCTAAGTCCTTGTGGGTCTGGTAAGGAATTTTGATCATAAGGGAGATTTAGGAGAGGTGGAGTTTTGGGTGAGTAGTACTTTAAAAGTTTTTTTTTTTTTTAAATAATAGGAGGTAGCAAAGAAATATATTGAGAAGTCCCATGCACCTCTCTGTCAACCCCCTCTCTATGGCAGCATCCCACACAGTCACAGTGCAGTGTCAGCCGAGAAACTGACAGAGGGAGGCACAACCCATGGAGTTTATTCAGATTTTATCATTTACATAAGTGCTCTGTGTGTGTGGGTGTGTGTAAGCAAGCTCTGTGCAATTTGTCACATGTGTAACGTTTCAAAACTGCTACCACAGTGAGGATACTCAACTACAGGCCACCACAAGAACCTCTCATATTACGTCTTTGTAGCCACACCAGTTCTCACCTCCCTGTCCCTAACCTGGCAGCCACTAAACTGGTCTTAATCTATGTAATTATGTTATTTAACAATTGTTACATAAGTAGAATCATTTAGTAAGTCATTGGAGAGTTTTAATTGTGCAGACTAAGTGAATAATACAGTGTGGTAAATTCTACACAGCACGGGTTATGCAGAGTACACAGAAATATACTCTACCTGTGGTATTATGAGAATGCTTTGTAGGCTGAAATGACATGGTGAGGTTTCCATTTTAGAAAGATACTTCTGGGCTCGGCGTGTGTGGCTCAAGCTGCTAAGGTGCCAGCCACATACACCTGAGCTGGCAGGTTCAAATCCAAACACAATGACAGCTGCAACTAAAAAAATAGCTGGGCGTTGTGGCAGGCACCTATAGTCTCAGCTACTTGGGAGGCGGAGGATTGCTTGAGCCCAGGAATTGGAGGTTGCTGTGAGCTGTGATGCTACAGCACTCTACCCAGGATGACAGCTTGAGACTCTGTCTCAAAAAAAAAAAAAAAAAAAGATACTTCAGAAGAGTGGACTGCAATTGTGTATGGAGATGGTCACAGTAGTTCAGGACAGGATGATAGTGCCTGAACCGGCCTGCGAGTAGGAGAGGAGGGATGGTGTGAGAGCTCCTCAGGGAACAGAGCCGTCTGGAGAGCACAGTTCGAGGGTGGCAGAGTGATGCCATTTTCTACTTCGAGTTGATGGTGGTGCCCTTGACCAGGTTGGGGAAGAAGACGATTAGGTCTTGCATGAAATAAGGGAAGGTGAGGATTATGGTTGCAGACGTATTGAGTTTCAGGTGCTGCAGGCACCAGGTGGAGTTGTCTGGCAGACAGTTGGAAATGTAGGTCTTGAGCTCAGACA
>CAUYQV010138130.1:0-19548 GCA_963574575.1 Galagoides demidoff
GTCCCAGCTACTTGGGAGGCGGAGGCAGGAGACTCGCTTGAGCCCAGGAGTTGGAGGTTGCTATGAGCTGTGATGCCATGGCACTCTACCCAGGGGGATAGCTTGAGGCTCCGTCTCAAAAAAAAAAAAAAAAGAAAGAAACAGTAACAGTAAAAACAATAAAACTACAAGTATTATAGTCAAGTACATATAATATTTTTCAAATAAAAGTATGAGGATTATACTTAAGTACATACAATATTTTTCAATTTGTTGGTTCATTTTGCCTTCTATGCTAAACGTGAAGGAAAATCTATGGTAGTAAATGGTTCAGACTAACAAAGTAACATTTAGAAGAAAAAGCTGCCAGGAGAACTAGTGATTCAGTTGTCCCAATGATAATATAGTATAGTCAATTATAAAAACCCTAAATGGACAAGGTTTTCATAGAATTAACTTCTGGGGCTTAATTCTTAAAACACTAAAATTATAAGCTTGAACAGCTTCAGAGTATTTTGCAAGACACATATAGTGACTTTAAAACCTATCTTTGTTCATAAGAGGGAAGCACCAAAAAAAGCAGAATCTCCATACAAAGAAAATCAAAACTACTTTTCACATGTGGAATATTTCCCTACTAAAGTTCAAGTTGTGTTTTAAATATAAGTGCACGAAACTGCTGTTTCAAATAAAAGAAATATGAATGCCTTCGGAGTGTTATTTATTAATAAATTATTTCTAACTGGACACACATAAGCTATGCTATAGTAAAAGAATAAGCAAGTCCCATTCCACTCCTCTTCAAAGATAAGGATCTCCTTGACACACACTGAAATTGCCCCTATAGGTGATTCTGATCAGATGTTCCTGGGTAAACGTGAGGCTCAAGAAATGTAGTAAAAATCCAGCAGCCCAGTTCCAAGTGCCCAGGAGCTTGTTATCATTGGCACATTAAATAGCTGACTGATAAACATAAAAAGATTTATAGTGATAAATTATTAACTATTGTTGAAATTAAATTGCATACTTATACCTTTAAAATCCATTTAATTTCTTTGAAAACATGAAGTTTTCCAGAGGTTGATATTTATTATGGATTTTGGTCTTAGGCAATTTGTAAGTACTGGCCTCAAAATGCCAGTTGGCACACAAATTGATTCCCTTCAGGGAAACAAAAATTATACGGATAATCCCATCTATGAGTTCTGTCTGTCTAAAACTTCAGAAGATTAATTGACAGGATAGAGTGTAGGTTGTTTTAAAGCAAACAACTTCAAAGTGAATGTATTTCTCTACTTTAAAACACATACACAAACTCACCTCTAAAAGGGTCAGGCCATCTGCAAGGGCAGAATACCTGTCCAACATCTAGATATAGGCTGCTAAGACTGATGAATGAGAGCAGAGACAAGAGAAAAAGCTGACAATCAGTCAAGGGCATCATTCCGTATCCTTAAAATATTCCTTCTTGAGTCAGCTCATTTCATTTTGATCAAAACATTGCTATAGTTTGAATGTTTGTCTCCCCAAACCTCATGCTGAAATCTGATTTCCAGTGTTGGAGATAGGTTTTTTAGGTCACGAGGGTACATCCCTTGTGAATAGATTAATGTTTTCCCCAGGTCGGGGTGGAAGGAAGGTGAGTGAATGAGTTTTCTCATTCTATTATTTCCCATAAAAGCTGGTTGTTAAAAAGAGCCTGGCCGCTCCCGCCTGACTGCGGCTTCTCAGGCCGTGTGATCCCTGCACCCCCAGGTCCCCTTCACCTTCCTCCACAGGTGGAAGCTGTCTGAAGCCCTCACCAGACTCAGATGCTGGCCCCATGCTTCTTGTACAGGTGCAGAACCATGAGACAATAAACCTCTTTTCTTTATAAATTTCCCAGCCTCAGGTATTCCTTTACAGCAACACTGAACACGCTA
This sequence comes from Galagoides demidoff, assembly GCA_963574575.1. Taxonomy (NCBI): domain Eukaryota; kingdom Metazoa; phylum Chordata; class Mammalia; order Primates; family Galagidae; genus Galagoides; species Galagoides demidoff. The sequence continues at coordinate 1,902 of CAUYQV010138130.1, forward strand.
AGACAAGCATCATGCAACCATCTGTTTAACATAATGAAAAAAATCATGTCAAAATTGAAGCCAAATTCCACATCACTGAAGCCCATAGAGGAGGAAATACACTCTTTCCTGGATCCTTGTAATAATTTCCCAGCCAGAATTAAGTCCTTTCAAAAGTTAAAAGACAAAAAATTGCTGGAGTCACCTCTCAAGCAATGCCCATGTCCATGCCATGTCCATGTACTCATTGTATATAAGAAACATGCACATTTAAAAAAAACCCAAGAATTCAATGGGAACATTTACCAGAGGAAATAATGATGCATGATCGTAGTCACTAAACTTGGAAGTACTGATGGAAAGCCTGGTTCAGACTGGATCACGCCCTGCCTCTACCACCTGTGTCATGTAGCACCTACAGAAAATTCAAATGTCATGACCTGGCCTACAATGCTGTGCGTGAGCGGCCCCCTGCCTCTCTATCCGGTCCCATCAGCCTCGTCTCCTCCTCAGTCACCCTGGGCTCCCTCCATCCTTCCCGTACACCGAGCTTCATCCTGCTTGTCATGTTCTCTGTTCCTACTCATCTGTCTCCTGTTCCGCTTTCAGGTCCCAGCCTACGTGTAATTCCCTAAGTATAATCTTTGCCTAACCCACAGGCTTAAGAGGGTGGCCTCTTCTCTTTCAAAGCATGCTCTGCTTTTCCTTTGAAACTTTTATCAACATGTTTACTTGTTTATATTAAATATAATTATTTACTTAATTTCCTTCTTACTCTTTAGATCCTAAGATTTCTGACCTTTTATCTGGGATAACTAGCATACAATAGAAACTAAATAAATAATGTCATATTGATAAAATCCCAGTCTGATACTTACTAATTATCCTGTCTGAGGCAAGCTACCCAACTCTTCTGAACTTCATTTTCTTATCTATACAAATGAGCAATTATTCTATATATTTTAGCATAATAGGGCTATATTTACAAAAAATATGTTCCAAGTTGGAAAATGCCACTCAAATTTAATTTATCTTTGTTTCACCAAAATAATAAACCAAAGAACTATTTAATTGGCCATTATATTGGTCACTTAGTTGATATACACATATATCCAGAAAGGCCTCACTCTTAGCACTAATAAACCTTGGTATTTAAGGAATATAGACTATGAATAACAATAAGTCCTCATAATGACAGCTAAAGTTAATGACACACCAAGTATATCAAAATTCTGATTGAGAATATTTCCTTTAAGGTGGCACCTGTGGCTCAAAGGAGTAGGGCGCCCACCCCATATGCTGGAGGTGGCGGGTTCAAACCCAGCCCTGGCCAAAAAAAAAAAAAAAATTTCCTTTAGGCTCCGTACCTGTAGCTCAGCAGCTAGGGTACTACTAGCCACATACACTGGAGCTAGTGGGTTCAAACCCAGCCTGGGCCTGCCAAACAATGACAACTACAACCACAAAATAGCTGGGCATTGTGGCAGGTGCCTATAGTCCCAGCTACTTGGGAGGCTGAGGCAAGAGAATCACTTAAGCCCAAGAGTTTGAGGTTGCTGTGAGCTGTGATGTCACAGCACACTATCAAGGGTGACATAGTGAGACTCTGTCTAAAAAAAAAAAAAAATTTCCTTTAATATAGTTTATGCTAACATGTCACATAAAATTAATTTGTATTATCTACTTGTTATATTTATTTGAGCTATTTCAGCATTTAGAATATAATATTGAGTGCATGCAACTTTATAATTCAAATATTCCTTGGCATTAACAACTATTTGAATGAACATGAAAACTGTAAATGTACTTTATAAGACAAGATGATATAAATGGCAAGGAGGAGTGGACTTACTGTCTGAGTTATTTGTCCAAGAGTAGAAATCCATTTGTGTTGATATGCATAATTCTCACTTCCTTCTTCCAGTGGCAGGGGGAGAGGATCTACGTCTACAGCTCTTTTTATTAGAGTCTCGGGAGCCACCAAGTGCCAGACAGAACATGACCATGGCCTCGTCTTTTTTCACCTTAACCCACTGACCTAACAGCCTTGGACAGCAGAAGATTTGTGATGCTAAAAGAATTTACTTCTGCCTGGATATTTTAGGGATTTGACTCCTGTCAGGTTTGCAACAAAGTCAAGTGATTTCAATTTACCAGGCAAGGACGAGAAATGGTTTCAGGAAAAAACCAAGGTGATGAACTATTGAGCATTCAGTTCATTAGCTGTCATCCATCTTGACATCTTCATCTTTCAGGCAGTACTGTAGAAAATCAAAGACTTGGAGTGCCTCCTTTAAAAAATCTGAGAGGGAAAACATAGTTTCTTAAAGTTAAAGGAACCATGAAGGCTATTTCAAATGGATTATGAAAAATAACCATTGCCTCCCAAGAAAAAATCTTGGTAGATGTTCAATTGTAAATACTACCTGTGTCCTTAAATATACTAATCATAAAAATATTATCATTAAAATATTCACTGAGTGAACTGCTAAAATATTTTTAGCTCTTCTAATTTGATGCATTCTGCATTTTAATATGCAATAATAGTGGTATGACAAATAACTGACCTTTTAGAAATAACATCTTGGGAAAAAAACAAAAAAAAAGAGACTCAAGAGAAAAAGAAAGTGTTTTTCTGAAAAATCAGCCAGTAAAACATGGACAGTATGACTCCAGGGACAAAGCCAAGTCTGGGTCATATCACCTTTCTTCTTCTGTTTCTCTACTCTGCTTGTTCAGCATTCAGGTTCTCAAACTCCAGTTATTTTACACTTAATGTGGAGTTTCCTGGAATTAAGAGTAATGTAAACACCTGAAGACATTAAAGAAGTGGTTCAGGGCGGCGCCTGAGGCTCAAGGAGTAGGGCGCCAGCCCCATATACCAGAGGTGGTGGGTTCAAACCCAGAACTGGCCAAACAGAAAAAAAAGAAAATTGCAAAAAAAAAAAAAAAAAGAAGTGGTTCATATCTTTCCCTATCTAGTATCCCTTACCAAGGAGAAACTGCTTCAATTTCTTAAGGACCCCTGCAGATGAAGGGGAATATCATGCCCTACTTCTCTCTTTCGCATACTATTTTATGAATGCCAAGAGGCATTGTAACATTGAATTTAAATTCTCCCCTTTCTGAAACAGTAAAAATTCATCTGCACCTGTAGACACTAACACAAAAAATAACACAAAACAAATATTCTTTTCCATGTCTCTCTCTCCTGAAATCACCACTTAAAACATCAAAGCTGAGCTGTGAAAAAGTGTTAACTCATGGCTAGTATGTTGTAGTGACAGGATCAGAAAGTCTAAAATATTGCCATGGACTGTAGAAGCTTCTACAACCTTACATTACTGGAAGATAATGGAGAAACTATCCAGGTGTATGCTATGCCCATTAGGGGAAGTACCAGGTGCAGGTGGTTGGGTGGGCTGCCTCTGGAGAACAGCATTTGGTATCCAAGTAAGTTCCTACACCTACAAATTATTTCCAAGGTCTTTAGCCATTATAAAAACTCTTATTGTCATCATCCTACCTACTACTACCACCATGATTGCCACACATAGGATTCTTGGCCAGGAACCGCACCAAATACTACACACAGGGTGATTTATGTAATACCGACATCAACTGTATGAATAGGCATTATTATTTTTAGTTGACAGGTGAGGAAACAGACTTTTACTTCCATGGTAGACGTACTTCTACAGCATCACTTGGGAGCTTATTAGAAATGCAGAGTCTCAGGCCCACCTCCAGATGACTGAATAAGAATTTGCATTTTAATAAGATACAGGTGATTTCTATGCCCATGAATAGCAAGAAGCCCTGCTTTAGCTAAATGGAAACACTCAGATCCAAACTTGGGTGTCTCTAGCTCAAAGACCCAGATATTAAAGTAGGTGTTTCTTCTTGATGGTGCAATGACATCTAAAGAACAAAAAACATTGAGTACATTTATATTTAGGTACCAGTTTTTCATTAGCTGACAAAATCTGATACTGAGAATTATAAATTTTAGAAGAGAAAAGGGTAACCTGGGAATCATAGAGAAATAGATACTTGGTATGGGAAGAGGCCAGAACCACTGGGAAAGGAAATTGTGCTAAAAACACACTTTGTCCATTTCAGTTTGGCTGAGGACTAAGGGCTGATTCTGTTACCCAAACTGCCCCAGCTCTCTTGAAGTGATCCTTGATATCAGACAACCTTATTGGGAAGCTGGAGTGCTTAATGGAATTATGCACAGGACCACCTTCTCAACAGAGCATTCCATTAGTAAAGACCTGGAAATCTTCCTTTGCTGAACATACATACTTATTCTACAGGTCCTTACATCAGATATTCAGCCTAATATTAAACTGTCTATAGATACCAACTACTTCATTAAATCTGACAAATGGAAATATTTGTATGAGACTTTTTAAAACACAGTTCTAGCTGTGTTTTTCCCCACATACGTAATAAATCAAACTGTATTAATCCATCAAATGTCCATCTGGAATCTGCTCTGATGGTATTCAAGCCTGATAAATAATTAAAATGTTATTTTCATGCAGATTAGCATCTGATCTTGAAAATAGTTTTCCTTACCCTTAAAATGAACATTTTCTCTACAGTCTTATTTACACTATCAAATTTTCCAAGCAAATTTTTTGTTCCCAGAATAGAAAGGCAAACTTCAGGTTCTCCATAATCAAATTGTCATCATTATTTAGGTTTAGCTTTATTGCCTTTTTATTAAAAACTAATCAGATACTATAAGTTTTCCTTCCTTACATGTTAGAGTATTTCAGTAGCTAATTTTCTTTTTTTTCTACTTACTTTGTGTAAACACTCCAATGAGACAGTATTTTCATCTTTTCTTGGAGGAGAATTCAATTCTTTAAAGTATATTTTTCTTGCTCATTATCTTGTCTTACTATACCCATGTGGCTCAAGGAGACGCATCATGCCCATACATATGCCCTTGAGCTTCTTTTTATTTAGAAATGAATTTCTGGCTACGTGTTTTTCATTGTGTAAACATTTCCAAATTCCACACCCTAGCAGGACTTGCTTATGAATACATTTATTACAGAGAGAAAAAAAAGTGAGTTTTGTGCAAGTTTCTACTACAAATGAAAGGGAATACAGGGCAACTCATTTTTGAAAGGAAGATGATAATTTCCCATCAAACTTTCACTTTAAAAGCAGAAAGTATACACTAATTTTATGTCCCAGAGGAGGTTAAAGCTTCTGTTTTTGTAATCAATATTCATTAGATTTCTCTAGCCTCTATCAGAGGAAGATCTGAAAATTTAATAAAGAAGATATATTTCATTTTGTGTAAGTAGCTGTGTATGTGAAGATTAAAGACTCTGGCAGTGCCTAAAAATGAAGTGTTTTGTTTTCTGTACTAGAATAATGCGTGCATTGGCATTATTTTGAAGTGTGGCAGCTTCAAAATCTCATAGAAAGCCTTAGCTTGTACTGCATGGTTCACTTTCAAGCTCAGAAATCCATTGGGTAATATTCCAGTCATCTCTTGCATATAGCAAACTACCCACAAATTTTTTGGCTTATAACAACCACCATCTTACTATTTATAAAAAATGTGGAGGTCAAGAACTCAGGAAGGGCCTTTCTAAGAAATTCTTCTGTGTCATATGGTAGTAACAGAAGTCAGGTAGTAGCATGGAATGCTACAGAGAGCCCAAGTCAGCTTTACTTTATTTCTGGAATCCTGGTAGAAATGGCTAGAAGAGTGATCTCTGGTGGCCATCTGCCTATAGCCCCTCCTGCAGCTTAGGGTTCCCATAGAAAATGATTTAAGAGGAAAAGTATAAGGATCCTTCTGACATAGCATCGTCAGTCTGAGAATGTCACTTATACTTCTGAATGGAAGAGAATATTTGCAAACTACTCATCTGACGGGGAATTGATAACTAAAACACATAAGAAGCTCCAACAACTTGACAGGAAAAAATCAAATAATCCAATAAAAACATGGGCAAAGTATCTGAATAGATATTTCTCAAAAGAAGACATACCAATGGCCAACAGGTATATGAGAAAACGCTCACTATCGTTAGCCATCAGAGAAATGCAAATCAAAACTACAATGAGATATCATCTCATCCCATTTAAAATGACCTTTATCAAGAAGACAGGCAATAACAAATGCTGGCAAAGATATAGGGAAGGGGAACTCTCATATGCTGCTGGATGAAAATGTAAATTGTTGTAACCATTATGGAGAAGAGTGTGGAGGGTCTCCAATAAACTTGATGAAACTACCATGTGACCCAGCAATGCCACTGCTGGGTATGTATCCAAAGCAGGGGAATTCAGTATATTGAAAAAAATTAGTTACACTCCCATGTCTACTGTAGCACTATTTGTAATAGCCAGAATTTAGAATTAACCAAGGTGTTTATCAACAAATGCATGAATAAAGAAATTGTGGTACATATGCACAATAAGATACTATTTGGCCATAAAAAGATGAAACCCTGCCATTTACAACAACATAGATAGCACTGGAGAACATTATTTTGAGTGAAAGAAGCCAAGCACAGAAAGACAAGTCTTTCATGTTCTCACTTATCTTTAAGTGGGAGCTAAACACTAAAAATAAGTGGTCTCATGAAGACAGAGAGTAAACTGATGGTTCCCAGAGGCTGAAGGGAGCAGGCTAGAGCAGAGGAGGAGGGTGTGGATAAAGGGAAGATGGTTGAGGGTATTACAATATAGGCAGATAGAATGAACACTAGTCACAATTGTATTAGTTTTCTATCGTCGTTTTCTATTTCAGTACCACAAAGTAACTGTAATCAATAATAAGTTAAGGTATACTTTAAAATACTGAAAAGAGTGGTATTGGAATGTTCCTAACACAGAGAAATGGTAAATGCCTGAGTTGATGGATACTCTAATTACTCTGATTTAATTAATATACAATGTATGCCTGTATCAAAACATCACATATACCCTATAAAGATATACAACTATTATGTACATATAATAATTAAAAATAAAAAATAGAGAAAAGTAATGCATCCAAAAATCAATACATGATAAAACAAAATAATTTGAAGAAAAACTTTAAATGTAGTTTACTGAAATGGAATAGAGGGAATATTCACTAAAAAGGACAGAGATTCTAAATGGCAAAGAAAAACTACAGAGGCACAGCCAACCTACTTACTGCAAGCCAAGGATGAAGACCAGGACAGCCCTGCTTCTCTCTTTCTCATATTATTTTATGAATTCCAAGAGGCAGAAGGATACCAGAAAGATGTTTATGAGGGTATAGGATACTGAAAATTAGGATGATTCTTTGTAATTTCTGTACCTGATCCTGATCGAGGAAATTTCTAAATCAGAAACTGATGAAAAGAAGAGGCACTCCCACTCAAAACAATGCAATCAGAAGAAAAAGACTTAGTAAACTATATTAAATCTCTGAAAGGAGAGGGAGAGGTGGGGGAGGAGAGAGAGAATCATTATATGTTTATGATAAGCAGAATAATGACTCCTCCAAAGATGCCCATGTCTTACCCTCTGAAACCTGTGAATATGTATTATGTTTCATAGGAGAATTAAGGTTAAGATTGCCAATTAGCTGAATTGAAAATAAGGAGATCATCCCAGATCATCTGAGTAGTTCCGCTATGATTACAAAGTTTTTTGTTTGTTTGTTTGTTTGTTTTTGCAGTTTTTGGCTGGGGCTGGGTTTGAACACTCCAACTCCAGCATATGGGGCCAGCGCCCTACTTCTTTGAGTCACAGGCACTGCCCAATTACAGAGTTCTTAAATGGGGGAGATCATCTCAGATCATCTGAGTAGATCTGCTGTGATTACAGGGTTCTTAAATGTGGGAGAGGGAAGCAGAAGGGTCAGAACAGAGAGATGGTGTCAGGAGAAAGACTGGGTTCATCCTTGCTGGCTTTGAGATACAATGTGACCATGAACCAACAAGTGCAGCAGCTTCAAGAAGCTGGAAAAGCCTAGAAGAGATTCTCCTTGGGAGTCTTCAGAAAAAAAAATGCAGTCCTGCTGATACCTTGATTTTAGTCCAATCAGCCCCATTTTGGGATTCTAACGTCCAGAGTTGTAAGACAACATATTTGTGATGCTTTAAAGCACTAAGTCTGTGGTAATTTGTTACAGCAGTGATAGAAAACTAATACAATTGTGAAAAATGTATGAGGGAAATTGGAAGGAAAAAGAAGTATTTAATTGGCAAACAGTTGTTCAAGGATAATCAAAATGATAATGAGACTTATGAGTGTATTATAAAAAACAATCAATATCCTGAAAGAAGATTACTATCCATGACACAGAAGGCTTGACATAACCCTGTCAGGTTCATAACAAATGTGCTCTAGGTCGTGTTTGGAATATCAGCCTCCTGTTTTATTTAATGTCAGTGTTGGCAGATCCGGACTTCAGTAACTAGCACAGTGTCTGGTACATAGTAGAAGTTCAGTAAGGAATAAATCCATTAGATAAACTAAACGGGGCTATAATATAACAAAACTCATTATCACATATGGCTTATGAGATTAGGCACATTAGCAAAGGAAGGAAGAGAGAAGGGAGCTAAAATTATTTGAAATAAAAAAAGAAACTAAATCGAGATCCAAGTGAAAATGCTAATACATTTCTAGTGAGACATTTTTAACCATTGACGAAGCTTCTTACTTTCAGTTGGGTCTTCATAACATCTTGCAAAAATGCGTGGCAAAGATACAGCTGAACACCCACCAGCTGAAGCTGGGCTATGATTGCTCTGGCAAACACATAACCCAGAGTAAATATTGTCTTGCACAAAGAAGTGAGGAGGTGGATTAGGCATTGTAATTACCATTTGCTGGGTATTTGGCATTCTTTTTAAAGATTTAATCATTTAGATGAGACTTAGTATCACTAAAAAAGAAGTCAATATTTCTGTGAGCCAGGGAGGAACAGCGCTGCTGTTTTCCTTCTGCTCAGCTGTTACACGCGCCCACAGAAAGGCAACTTCACCTGCTACTTACTTATTCAAGACAGAACAGCTAAGGAATCACAAGCAGTAACATCCTTCATTTTTTTTTCTCTGAACACACTGTGTTCTCATATGTTATTGACCAGAAAGTGCTATTTAAATACGACAGCAATTTATAAAATTACACAGCAATCTTGCTATATTATCTTAATTAATTTTACAACCAGCACCCACCCACTGTCCTCGGTAGTGTGGCTGAAGTGTTCACGTGCAGATTAACAATAGCCAAGGCAGACGCTGATAGCAGCTTTCAGCTCAGGACTTCTGTTAATCTTCTCCTTGTCGATTGGCATCTTCTGACATAAATGGCTTTAATCTGAGTTCCTGGCATTAAACATTTATAAAACAACATTTTGAGACACTGATTAATGTACCATTCCTTTGAGGAAATGCTCCTAAATTTTAGGATAGAGAAGATCACCTGAAATTTGTTAAAATGCAGATTCCTCAACCCTTTTAGAGAGATTCCAATTTTTAGGTCTAATGTGAGTCCAGGAAGATATATTTTTAAAAGACATTCTGGGAGACTCTGACCTACAGTGTCAGGGGTATATAACCAAACATCATTTGCAATCATATATAAATCTGGACAATATTTTTACTCAAGCCCTTATTCTTCCTTTCTTTAAATTTCTAAGTCCTTATGTCCATGATCTCTTTTTTTTTTTTTTTTTTTTGAGAAGAGCTTCAAGTGTCAGCCTGGGTAGAGTGCTGTGGCATCACAGCTCATAGCAACCTCCTGGGCTTAAGTGATTCTCTTGCCTGAGCCTCCCAAGTAGCTGGGACCACAGGCCACAACGCCTGGCCATTTTTTGCTTGCAGTTGTCATTGTTTGGCAGGCCTGGGCTGGATTCAAACCCGCCAGCCTTGGTATATGTGGCTGGCGCCTTAGCCATTTGAGCCACAGGCACTAAGCCTTTATGTCCATGATCTCTTTTAGTGCTCACAAAAATCTTATAAGATAGGCAATATTATTATCCCATTATAATAAAGAGGTGCAGGGTTAAGTTATTTGCTATATTAATCTTCTCTGACTGCCATAATAAAATGCCAGAGACTGGGTGGCTTAAGAAGAGAAATGTATTTTCTCACAGTTCTTCTGGAGGCTGCAAATCTGAGAACAGAGTGCCAGCACGGTTGGGCTCTGGTGAGGGCTCTCTTTCTAGCTCACAGATGGCTGCCTTCTGGCTGTGTGCTCACATGGCATTTCCTCAGTGCATGCATGGGAGAAGAGAAAGAGTGATCTCTCTCTTCTTCTTACAAGGTTACCAATCCCATCAGCTGAGGACCTCATCCTTATGACCTCATTTAATCTTAAGTGCCTCCTAAAAAGTGTCCAAATACAGTCACATGGAGGGGTTAGAGCTTCAACATATGAATGGGAGGCACACAATTCAGTCCATAGCATTTACAGTTAGTAAGTGGGGCCTGGGATCTGCACCCTAACTGGCCTACTTCCAGAGCACAAGCATTTCCACCACCACCCTTGCCTCTCTCAAATTCTATGACGGACCATTGGTAAACAATAGTGATTGGCCTATGGTGACAGGGACTTGGAAGCTAGCTCAGTGAATACACAGTTCTCCATTAACCAAGACTTTCATGTAATCAGATTGTTTCATGAAACATCAAAGACCACATTATATCTGCTGAATATGACTCTATTATTCCTGCAACTCTCTTACTAGTGAAATATTTTTGCTCATGGAGGATACTGGTTCAAGAATTCCCTTCCAGACAAGACTTCCCTGCAGTTTAAGAGAAGGTATTAGAAAAGGCTAAGGCATTTGCCTCTGAGAACAGCTCTCATCCATCTTCTCTTTCAATGCTAGGAGCCTTAGCTTGACCAGGGCGTACTTAGTCTTATCCTTTTGCTTATCCCAAAGTAGTGAAAATAAGATACACTTATCAGTACTTTTTCCAATTCACAATCTGCATAGAAATGAGTCATTCATTACTAAACTTCCTTTAAACATCTTAGTCTGATGTAAAAACAAAAAAGCTAAAAAAAAAAAAGCATAAAAACACATAAAATCTCATCCCAACACCTAAGCAAAGTAACCAAGGATATCTATAAAGAATGATTTCTTGTGAATTCATGAATATTTGTATTTGTTAGGCACTTATGTACTCAAAGATGGTAAATTTATGTTGCAAAAATTGTATTAGTATCATAAGAAAATGGAAATAAAGGAGCAAGGAACCCAAATCTTTTTGAGGATAACTTCCTGTCCCTGTGTTTGAAATCTAGATATAAATGAAGAGCAAGCAGATGTTGGAGAGGGTTATGCTGAAGGTCAAGTCTCTTAATGTAACACTGAGAAGGAGATGGGAAGAAAGTGTGGTTGAGTAAATAGGTACGGGGCAAGGTGGGTTATCATTCATAACTCTACTTGTCATCCTATGGAAAAACAGAATTAATTTATCTCCTAGTACATACCCAGCACTATAAACACATATATTTGTATATGTAATAGACGTATTTATGATATATAAGGGATCTTCAAAAAGTTCAAGAAAAATGTGTATTATGAAAAAATGGGTAATTTAAAATTTTCCCACCAAAATGAACTTATCTAAATGAATATAACATGTCTGAACAGGATCTAATTTGGGCATGAGGAAGAATAACACATCAGTCTGAAAAGAGTCTCTATTGAAGGAACATGAATTCCGCTAAAATGGAAGCACAGACAAATATCAAATTTATAGTGAATCTTAGGTAGAAGACTGGTAAAATTATTTGATGCTGTATTGTTTATGGAGATGATGCTTCAAGGAAATCTGCATACAGGTGGGTAACTCACTAAAAGAAGGGATGAGCCAATATTGAAGGCTGAGCTCACAGCAGCAGAGTACATCAATTTCTAAGAAAAAAAAATTGGTCTTGTGTGTATCCTAATTGAAGAAGACCAGGGATTAATAAGAGAAACAACAGCCAGCACCATAGACATCTCAGTCGATTCAGCTTACATAATTCCGACTAAAAAAATTAAAGTTGAGTAAGTTTTCCACTGGATAAGTCCTGAAACCATTGTGACCAGCTCAGCTGCAGACAAGAGAAAAGCTTTCAATGGAAATTTTAAACAAGCACGATCAAGATTCTAAAGCATTTCTTTGAAGAACGGTAACAGAAGATACTGTTCAGTAAACAGTACCTGTATCTTTTGTCCCCAATTAAATTATTCTAGTACTCGCTAACAAAAGGAAAAGAAAGAGCTGAGACCAGATAGGTTTATAGAACTGAACTAGACAGATTAGAAATTGCTTTTGTGCTAAATTGAAACATTTTATAAACCTTCTTAGAGATCTTGAAGTCTTTTGAGAGTGTTTTCTTTAAAAGAATTTTCAACTGCTGTATTTGCGAAATCTAGTGATATGTGACTTACCCCTGATGTAGTGTAATCTGTGCATCTAATCTTTGATCAGGATATATGTACATTATGTAGTTATACTTTATACACTTATATCTTGCCGGTAGTAAGTTCTGGGTTCACCTCAATAATACCCCGATAATGGTATTTTAAAGTTTGGGGCTCACCCCAAATAACTGAGTGACTTTACCACCATCTGCATTATATTCAAAATTCATAGGAAACAAGTTTTTCGTTGGGTGGAATGTTTTATGAATATAGCCCAAGCCTGGATTTTGGAAAAAGGATGCATCACGTGAAGTGATTACTCGTGTACTACAGGGCACCTCCGTTCCTTTCAGCTGTTTTATGTTAACAGAGTTGTTACTTGACTGGCCGATGAAAGAGTAAGACCACCAGAGACCAGTAAAAAGGCTGATTTGGCATCAACTTTTCTTTTCATCATCTGTTAGCTGGTGTTTTGTTTGATCTGTAAAATGAAGGAGTTTGTGCTATTTTATGTTTGTTTGTTTTAACTCCTTGTTTGCTTTACTTTGTTGTGTTAAATTTCTGCCTGCCTGATTTGCACTTACTTTAAGAGGCCCCATGTTACAGAAGAAAAAGGTGAGCCTCTCACTCTGATGGGCCAAGCTTACTGAGACACCTTTCCAGACATGGAATTATCAAACAGGACTCGTTCTGGACCAAAAAAACTTATAGGGCAACCAACTCAACTCCATTCATGGCCCATCCTGTATTTGACATAATATCATTTACACAGAAATATGTAGATCACATTTTAGTAGTGAGTAGCAAGTAGCTTAAGTAAAACAGGGACTTTGTAAGAATACAGAGGTGGAACATTAGACCTAAGGACGGAGCTGAGCCTCAGGAGTGGGCGGGAACCAGAGGCTGTGGCCTGCAGGTGGCACTCCTGTTCTCTTCTAGTCCCATCTCTTCACCCGCTCTCCGACTTTTCCATTATTTGCTTTTTCCCTTTCCTCCACTCTCCTTTGTTTTCCCCTAATTATAAAACCTCTTTTTACCTATTATAATAAAAGGGACTGGATTCTTATTGTCTCTGGCTGAGTCACGGTCACACACTTGCCCACCCACTGAGGTTATGTCCACGTGGGCAAGCGGAGCTGTCAAGAGGCTCACAGCTACAAAGACAGAGATGATAGAAGGACCTTGGGGTGAGAGGGTTGGGCATGGGGTGTGGACGCATCACAGAGAGGGGAACTGGGGAAAACAATTTAATATGTCTGCTACAGGCACTGCTTTCCGGTTCAGTGAGCTTTTGGTGGGCAGAATCTAAGTCTGAAAACCTCTCAGTGCCTTTGCCCTGTGGCCTCAACAGCTTTCCACGGTTCCCCTCTGATGATGGAACAGAGATAAAATTCCTTAACCCAGATTAAGCAGAAAATGAAAATCCTCTGTCTAGATTATACTGACCATGCCTTTTATTTCACATACTGTAAAGTCCAGAAAAATAAAACTCTCTTCTATCTCCTGAAATAGCTTTTATCTTTCCTGCCTTCTTATTTTCACTTGAATAGTTTCATCAGTGGTTTTCAGTTTTAGTATGCATCAGAGTCACCTGGAGGGCTTGTTAAAACACACATCACTGGACCCAGCCACAGAGTTTCTGATTCATTAGGTCTGGGTTGGTGCCCCACATTTTAGATTTCTCACAGATTTCCAGGTGATACTGAGCTTGCTGGTCCTGGGAGCACACTTTGAGAAACGTTGGTTTAATTGTTCAGACATGCTCTTCAACCCATCCATGTCGATACACCCGTTAACCTTGCTTTATTCACAAGTACAATGTCTTATGTCAAGTCTTCCTTGGTTGTTAAACCAAAAAGTAATTTCTCCTTTCTCTGTGCTCCTGTAGCCAGTTGGACTTCTCTTAAACCATTACCTGCTTTGCATCAAAACTAACTTGTAACTGAACATTCCTTGTAAGTCATGATAATGATTTTACCTATCTTTGCATCACCAATAACGCATGCCAAAAGTATTTAATAAATATTTTAATTAAATTGAAGATGTAGAGCATGACCTCAAAAAATTCAAAACCTTTCAGAAGAGAATTAAAAGGTTTTTTTTTTAATCCATAGGAGAGAAAAATGCCTCTTATTTTGTGCAATTTTTATTTCAAATTAATAATATGGGTACAAATGATTAGGTTGCATTGTTTGCATTTGTGAGGTAAAACTACAACTTTCTTTACAGAAATAAAATGACCTAAATGATTGAGAAGTAGGAATCTTCACAACCTTTTTTTTATTCATTCCCAAGTACTGCTAAAAATCTATACTTTTCCCCCCAAAGTAAATTCCTGCTCAGTTTTTTTTTTTTCCTGAACTCAGATAATTAATGAAAGATCAGGCTTATATGAAGAATGTTACAGCTATGGACCTTACTGTTTCGAGTAATTACTTTAAGAAATATCATATCTTAAAATATTTCCTGCCAGTGCATCTCCTTTTTATTAGCACTCTATAAATTTGCTGTCACTGGGATATCTGCAGGGAATGCCTGTAAATTAAAAAATCAAATAAAGAAAATAACATTGGCACAATTTTTTTCAACAATCTGTTCTGAAGGATCTGAGTAGATGCAGCTAAAATATGAACTTGGAGCTTGAGTGATTAGAATTTATAGGAGAAACTACTATTTCTATTTGCCTTTCATTTGCATTTATTTGTCATTCTCCTAATTTTGTCTGGAGTAGCTTCAGGGATGAGTTCTGTTATATGATGCTATCTTCCTTTATAAAACTAAGTTTAGAGGTCAATCAGACCGCTGAATAAATTCACAATATCTAGTCCCATGATGTAGATAAGAGCAAGAAACGTTTTATCTAACTCATTTGGAAGTGGCTTCCTGATGCAAGGATTCAGAAATGGGAGCAAATATACAACAATGCTAAGTCAGCACCAAAACCGAACAATAAAATTTTGAAACTCTTAGATCAGGGAAAAGTTATCAGGTTCCATATTGCTATTTAATTATTGTTATGAGGAATACCATCAGGGTGACGTACCATCCACTCTAAGGTTCATGTAATCTTTCCTTCCGGCCTGTAGGAAGGAGGTACACTCCACAGCTGGATCTAGGTCTTATACTGTGGTACTTGGGGAATTAGTACGCCTTTATTCCAGCCCTCTGAGAAACTTCTCTGAGACTAGCTTCTTGGAGCAAAGATCTTAATGATAAGGAAGCTGTTTGGAATTGCACGGTACATTTACTCTGTGGCAAGAGCAAAATAAACTTTCTATGTGAGTAGGAAGATTTTTACTCAAAGGATCTTGAAAATTGACCTAATTACTCACCAAAGAGAAACTATACCTATTCTAGAAGGGACAAGGGAGAAATTCAAATAATAGGGAAAATTCTGTGCACTACCACAACTACACAGCAGGGTATCTTTGTTTTTATTGGTACCTAGAGAAGTCTGTGTTAAGCTTTATAAAACCTCTTAACCAAATGGTGCTACTGCCTGTAATTCTGCAGGCAGAGGTGGCAGCTGCATTTATAAACAACCATTTTCTACTGAGTTACCCAGATGAAGAAAGGAAGTTGATTATGTCAGCTGTCAGCCACTGATAGGAGAAATTCCTCAACCTTTAACATTTACAATCATAGCAAGCCATCAGCTCTTGGCATGATCATCCACTCGCTACAACTGGACCATTTCTGTCTATATACAAATATGTTCTAAAATAGTTCATCTTTTAAAAAAGAAACTCTCTGAGGCTTGCCTCCACACTCACCTCTACCTATAAAATCATTTCTATACTTTGCTTCAGAGCAACACTCACCAAGGGAGTTGGATTCAAGCACTCTGCTTCTTGGTCTTATTTGTCCTGTGGTTAAAATATCATTTGTATACTACTGATTCTGAATGTTCATCTCAAGCCTACACGTTTTCTCTGCACTTTACACTCCTGTACGCAATTCAGTTACTAGATGTTTGCTAAGCACTTAACACTTGACATGTTGAAAACGGAATTCCCCACTCTCCACATTCTGAAACTGGAACCTCTCCACTCATCTATTCAAGACCAAACCTTAGCAATTACCCCTTTCCTTCAACCTTCACCGCCCCAGTGCCCGAAGAGGAGGCTAGAGCTGGATCAGATAATGCTCAACATAACCGATAACATTTGTTATCTTACATGTTATATCTTAGACCTTTGTAATTGCAGAAGTCCAACGTGATTTGAGTATTAAAATTTTAATGTGGTTTTTTTACTTTCTTAAAATGTGTAGACATTTTTTGGTACCCTCTATTTGTTTGGAAGTGATAGAACTTGAATGATACCTTGGTGATGTGGATATATGAGGTCTCCCTGCATCTCCTATTTGGCTCCTATGGTCCATTTTTTGTGAAGTACCTGGAGTCATACTTTAAACACTTAAATCGGGTCACTCCCTCTATTTGGAATTTTAAAATCTATTCCTACCTCTCTCTCTCTTTTCTTTCTTTCTTTTTTCTTTTTTTTGGTGAGACAGGGTCTCATTCTCTTGCCCAAGCTAGAGAATACAGTGGCATCTTCATAGCTCAAGTGATCCTCCTGCCTCAGCCTCCTGAGTAGCTTAGCTAATTTTTGTACTTATGGTAGACAGTATCTCACTATGATGGTCAGGCTGGTCTCAAACCCTTGTCCTCATGCAGTCCTCTAGCCTTGGCCTCCCCCAAAGCAGGGATCCTGGTGGAAGCTATTATACCCAGGCTATTCTTATTTCTCTTACCACAAAACCCCAATTCTTTTTTTCTTTTTAACCCAAATTCTTAATCCTGGCCTATAAGCACGTGTATGATTGGCCTCCTGCCTGCCCTGCCTACCTGACCTCTTATCTGTCTCCCTCTCACACAGGACGATCAAACTATGCTGGCAACTGTTAGGGAAAACTTATAGGAGGAATTTGGGGCTAAGCTCCTGCTCTAGGCTCCAACAGAATGACTAACAATCAAAAGGGCATAACGCATGCTAACTGATCTTCAGAGAAACCAGGGGAAAGAGATGACAGCGAATTTCCCACACAGGCCGGTTTCAATCTTCAGTGAGCTTCATAACCAAGTTCTGTCTGCTTTAATCCTTGCACAAAAAAGGTAGCCCAAAGTAACCGGATGTTAACTAATCTGTTATTTTTCTATTATTCTGACTCCCTGTTCCCATCTTACAATAAAGCTAATTTTGAAATGACCAATCTACTTTTCTTGTTTCTGCTTTTATCAGCCCTTTCTGTCTATAAAACCAGACTCCTCTGTTCGACTTA
>CAUYQV010138131.1:0-15119 GCA_963574575.1 Galagoides demidoff
CTGCTATATTCCTTGATCACTTCTAGGAGTTTTGTAGTAGAATCCCTGGTGTTTTCCAGATATACTATCATATCATCTGTGAAAAGTGAAAGTTTAATCTCTTCTGACCCTATATGGATGCCCTTGATTGCCTTTTCTTCTCTAATTGTGATGGCTAAAACTTGCATTATGATGTTAAAAAGCAGTGGAGACAATGGGCACCCTTCCTGGTTCCTGATTTGAGTGGCAATGATTTCAGTTTGACTCCATTCAATACAATATTGGCTGTAGGTTTGCTGTAGATGGCCTCTGTCAGTTTAAGAAATGTCCCTTCTATACCATTTTTTTTAAGTGTTCTGATCATAAACGGATGCTGGATGTTATGAAAAGCTTTTTCTGCATCAATTGAAAGAATCATTATTTTGTGATGGTCCATTGCTTAATTTTATCTCTAGCTTCATTGTGGAAGCTTGGTTCTGTCCTTTAGTTTCTGATTGTCTACTTTGCTGGTAGTTCATTGTGATGGTCAGTGGAAAGAACAAGTCTGAGTACTTCCTAAATATCTGGTCTTGTGGCAAATTTCCTCAAGGTATGTATGTCAGTAAAGAATTTGATTTCTCCATAAAATATTAAACTTATTGTAGCAGGATACAGAATCCTGGGCTGAAAATTGCTTTATTTAAGATATTTGATGACCAGCCTCTTTTGGCTTGAAATGTTTGAAGTGATAATTTCAGTGTCACTATGATGGGTCGGCCCTTGGAGGTCAATTGGTGCTTACTCCTGGATGCTTACAGAATTTTCTATTTCATTTTTCAACTTGGGCAGGTTTGCTATAATATGTCTAGAAGATTCTGTGTTTCTATTGAGTTGAACCAAGGTTTCACATCCATATAAATGTAGTGTGTCAGAATCTTTGGTGATGCTTGCAAAATTTTCAGTTATAATATCTTTCAGTAGGGTTTCCATTCTTTTGGTTCATTCTTTTTCTCTTTCCAGGATACTTATAATTTTTATGTTTGAATCCTTCATGACGTCCCATAATTCCCAAAGTGATTGCTCTTCTTTTACTTTCTTCTTTTCTGTCACTTTAAATGCCTGAGTTAGGTCAAGAGCCTTATACTCCAGCTCTGAGATTCTTTCTTCTCCATGGTCTTATCTATTATTGATACTTTCTACTGCATCTTTAAGATTCTGAGAAACTTCTACTATTGTTTAAGCTCTGATATATCCTTTGTAATTTCATCATGTCTTTCATTCATTCGGGGGGTTAATTGTTGGATTTCCTTTTGCTGATTTTCCACATTTCCTTCATTTCCCTTCATCGTTTTTGCCATCCATACTCTAATTATCTTTCTTTCATTTAAATTATTTCTTTATTGGTGGGATCCTCTATGATAGTGCCTCATCATCCCAGTTCTGGATTTTCATGTTACAAGAATTGTTTTATTGGTTCCTCCTTATGTGTTTTCTTGTTTTTCACTTCCTTCCCTTACATTTTCCTGACTTCTTCCTTCTCCTTTACTATCCTTGTCTCTATGCTTGGTTATTGGAGTGGACTTCTTTTCAGCTCCTGGAGACCCTGCTGTCTCACTGTGTCCCCAGAATAATGTCTCTGGAAAAAAAATCCAGTAAGAAGTGGCTGGAGTCCACTTTCCCTGATCTCACTGTGAGCAGCTGGTGAGAAGATGTCTCTAGTCCACCATGTTGGATCTCCCTCAGTATGTTAATCTAAAGAGAAAGAGAAGTCTCTTTTAAATGTTGGATATACATAACTGCCATTGTTACTATTATTATTTACATCTCCTGAATTTGTTACTTTTGCCACTAATTTTTCTTTAAATTTAAAGAGTGATGAAAACTTAAATAGTAAGTAATTTTGTTAGTTAGCTGAGGTTTTATTGTATATGGCTTTGTTCAGCTGTTGCTGATTGTAAGTGCATTTATTTATTTATATTTGTGATTTGAGCATTTCTCATAAGTATTTTGTCCTGTCTTCAAATCTGTCTTCTATGTAACAACCTTAAGGAGGATGGAGTGTCTGTGATTTCCTATTATACTCCCTTCCACCTGGCTTGGGGCTGTGCTCACACACACACCCTAACAAATAGACATATACAAAGTTAATTGGAGCAAAGGAACTGTCCTGATAAAACTGACCTCTATACTTCAACTTGAAACATCTTAATTCACTTTAGTTTTCTTTCAAACCTACACATGAAGCTGCCTGGGAGCAAAAGTGAGCTGTTCAGTGAATACTGGTAAAAAAATGGCTCTAAATTTTGTTGTGGTGTGCTTTTTTCCTGCTTCATTTTTTCATCATTGGGTTTGAAATATCTCAGAGTGAGTTTTAACTTGGTGTTTTCAATATAGATCTACAGCTTGATAATTCAAGAAAAATAGATAGAAACTGGTCCCATTTCATGTTTTTGAAGTCAAAGGTTCGCAAATCATTCCTAAAAGGTATACAGCTCCCTTTTTCCTATAGACTAATTGGAGCACATAAGCAATCTTGTAATACCATCTTCTGTCAGGTGAGAAAGGAGAAGAATGGGGCTGAGGGATGGGTTATTTAAGGATAGATTTGGTCAGTAACTAATGTCCATAAAGAACTATTAGGGTGTTCCTTTCTCGAAGGCTATGTGGTCACACAGAACCAATTATCTTCACCTTGTTCTGAGGATTTCCCTAGAGCTGGAGCTAAGAAAAAAGGACTATAGGACATAGAACTTGTGCATATGCCAGTAACCCATGGCCAAATTGTGTCAATGGTCTGTGTGGCCTGTTGTCTTCAAGGTGGCAAATTATGACCCAGAGGAGATAAACCTGGAGTCAAACAGGCTAGATTCTAAAGATTAGAAAAGATGGAATCTTAAAATTTAAAGATGCTTCAAATGGCTCAGGTTTGAGAAGCACTATTACGTATCCAGAAGACTTTCTGGCCTCTGAAATCATTATATTTTTAATGGTATTTTTGTACCCTCTTCTTTATGCTTAGAATTCCCTACCTTCTTTTCATTTGTCTTCAATATCTGGTGGAAATATCACTGGGCTTTCAGAAGTATTTTTTGATAAATTTGAATAAAAATGAAATGAGAAATACATACTGAGATTAGATTCTATTACCAAAAAAAAAAAAAAAAAAGAGAGTGTGTAATTGTAATTTGTGAACCAAAGGCCCCAGCCATGAGTCACTACATGAACCAAGAAAAATATTAGAGGTCTTTTGTGGCATTACTAATATATTTTTTTAAATGTGCTACTTCATTAGAATAAAAGCTCTTTCAGAACAGTTCTTAAGGAAGTGATAGGACCATTAAGAGTTCAAATAGTCTTTAAATGAGAGGTTTACAAATGAAGTTAAAAAAGAAATGAAGATTCAGACTCCTCAACACAGTAGGGTGGGTGAATCTGGTTGGGGAAGACAGCAAGGAAAAGTGGATATGAACCTGCAGGGCTTAAGAGTCACAAAGACCCTTAATTCAATCCCACCTCTGATGCTTCTTATGATC
Source organism: Galagoides demidoff (assembly GCA_963574575.1). Lineage (NCBI taxonomy): Eukaryota > Metazoa > Chordata > Mammalia > Primates > Galagidae > Galagoides > Galagoides demidoff. Next base: position 3,492 of record CAUYQV010138131.1, read on the forward strand.
TGTGCAACCTTTGGCAAATGTTTAATCTTTCTGTTTCATTATCTGTAACATTAGGATAATAATTTTACTGATCTCATAAGACTGTTGTGAGGATTAAATGAAATGATGTGTATAAAGCCCTTAATATAGTACTTGTCCACATAACACATAATCAATAGTAGCTGTTATGTCTATAATTACTGAGTAAGCTTATAATGTGGAGACATCCCTAGGGGCCATTAAGTTTGTAGAGTTGTTGTCCCTGCAGTGAATGGCTCTAGGATGTGTGTGGAGATTTTTTTAATAATTTTACTGTCAGTGATTTCTTTTATTACACACTGTCAATGTCCAACAGCTTCTTTAATTTGTTCCTTATTTTAATTTTCTGCTTATGATCTGTTGTGAAATGGAATACCAGATAACCAAGCATCAAATTTGTGTATGCACTCATTCAGTAAAGATATTTATTTAAAAATTCTGTATAACTCCAGATAAGTGAAATACTTCATTTTTTTCTCATCCCTCATTTTAAAAAAAGATTTATAAATTTGCAGCAAGATTGCAGCAAAACATTTATAGTTTATGACATTTTCTTTCTCCACATTTTGGTTATCTTCTTTATAAAATTGTTTTTCCTTAGAATATAAAACTACATTTCTTGACTTGTTTTTCTTTTGTGAGAGTAATTCTTTCCATAACAGTACTTATTATCTTTTATAAAGGATGTGAATGGTCAACATAATTTGAAACGTTTTTCAGACACTCTATATCTCCAAGAGCAAAGAATAGCTGAATTGTGTTTTCTGTAATTGCAAGTGAAAAAAACACCTAACAAATTTCATTTTCCACAGCAACACAGAAATATGTACTTGTCTTGGATCACCTATATAATGAAAGCAGAAAAAATGATTTATTTTTTTTATTAATTGATAGCTGTATACATTAATGCAAACATGGGGTACATTGTACTGTTTCATATACAATTTGAAATACTTTCATCAAGCTGGTTAACATAGATTTCATGTCATTTGCTTAGTCATTGTATCAAAACATTTATATTCTAGTTCTAGAAAAGTTCACTTGTATCCTTGTTAGACAGATATATAGGTGATCTTTCTGGTCACCCTCCCATCACCCAAATGCCCTTCTCCCCTCCCCTTCCCCGCCCTCTCCCCATATTCTTAGGCTGGAATTAAGTTGTATCTTTCATTTGAGAGCTATAGATTAGTTTCATAAAAGGGTTGTGTACATGGATACTTTTTCTTCCATTCCTGAGATACTTTGCTAAGAAGCACATTTTCCAGTTCCATCCATGTAAACATGAAGGAGGTAAAGTCTCCGTTTTTCTTTAGGGCTGCATAGTATTCCATGGTGTACATATACCACAGTTTGTTGATCCATTCATGGATTGATGGACCCTTGGGCTTCTTCCATGATCTGGCAATTATGAATTGGGCTGCAAGGGTGGTCTGAGGGTTTAGGTGCCTGAGGACAATTTTTTTACTCAGGCACACAAACCCTCAGATAATCAAGTTCTCGAATGACAAGAAAGCACATTTTTTAATAGGAAATAATTATGTTTTGCTATAAGGCCCTTGGGAAAATGAGAGATCTACGTGTTAAATGTTAATCATTTGGATGATAAGCATTTTCGTAAGAACAGGAGTGATTTGGGCAGAAGTGATGTCAAATAGTCAATGTTGCTGATAGGCAGTCAGAAACCCAACATCAGCAGAAATACAGAAGCAACTCATGCAGCTTGGTTATCACCCACAGTTGCTTGCAGGGACTATGTCCCCATGGGCTAATGACATCAAAATGACTTTGACATTGGGCAAAATTATAGAAGATACCAGGGATGGATAAGGATTTTCCATCCATAGTGAACAAATAAGACTCCTTGGCAGATATTCAAAACTTTTTGGAGAAATTTGATACTGAATTAAATTCTTACAGAAAGTATGAGTAGTATAGTACTAGGAAATATTATTGCAAATATTATTCCTGATATTTAATTATAGACATGTGTGGTCTGTGAAATATGAATGACTTAGATGACTTAACTGTACAGAAGGCCATTGGATGTAAAGCCAAGTATACATTCAGGGTGTCCAATTTAAATTGCACAAGCACTTTATGGATACGCTGTGTGTGTGTACACGTATATATGTATATGTATAATGCATTTGTATGTATCTATCAGACACATGTATGTGTATATGTGTGTATATCTGTCTATATACCCAGCTATCTGACCACCGAGACATCAGAATCAGAAATCTCTCTTATCCTTGAGATCCTAAAAAATACTTGCTCCCAACACAATTTCACCTTCTGTAGGAAACAAAATCACTTCTCACCAATCCCTGAGAATCCTTTTGGGCTGTAATTCTTCTGCCTCCCATGGCTCTGAGTTTCTATTCACTCCTTCACTACTTTATGGGACTATTTACTCTCCCAGGTGTATCTCTCCTGAAATTTGGCCACTAAGAAATTAAAAATAGAAATTTCCTTTGTTTTCCAAAGGAAGCAAAAAAATCCACATAATGGAATTTATTAAATCTTCAGGAAGATGCAGAGAAAAATAATGACTTATAACACACGTAAAAATCTGTAGTCATTCCTATTCCTTTAATTTCCAAAATTAGAAATCTAAACCCATCCTTGGCTCATCGTCTCCATCTTTAGTCGGCTCTTTGCGAAGGGCCGGTCCGTCCCGTTCTTATGCCTTCACATTCATTTCTATTCTTGATTCATATCTCACCATTGTGTCTCTCTCTGCAAGTCTCAGACACAGCAGAATTAATATTTATGAAGCCCTATCTGATCAAGTCTCAAAAATGGGGTATTCGTCTCATTCCAGTTTTAAAAGAGAGGGGTTTTCATTTTACCTGCTCTCCATGTAAGAGTCTAGGTAATCATATACTTCGAGGTTCAATTGAACAACAAAAATTTGGAGAAATAAAGACTGGAGATAGGTTCTAATTAGAATCCTGATTTTGTTGTTTAATTGTTTCTTTACCTGGCACTAGTTACTTAGTATTTGTTTGAATATAGTTCAATAAAATTGGAATAAAATAAATTTTCAAACGAATATGAAAAGGATAAAACTAAAACAAGGTTACCTGAAAGCTAGAAGGAAATATTGCAAATACTGGTTTAATTCTGCTCTGTTATTGTCTTTTTATTTTATGGGCTTTAATTTTGCTTTCCAATCCCTGGTTTTTCTTCTTTGATCACTCCCCTCCACCCCCTGAAAAGGAAAAGAAAAGAAAAACTTGAGGAATTTCTAGCCTGGCCAGCATAGGCCAATATCTCACCAAGAACTTCGATTTTTTGTTACATGTAGTCAAAAAGCCATCAAAGAGAAATCCATTAAAAAACATTAGCATTTTTCATCCCCTTTGAGGATATAGGCACAGAATTTTACCATTTATGCTATTTTTTATGGTTCCCAGTGAACCAGACTTCTCTTTAGTAATACACTTCTCAATGAACTCAGGTCAGCTTTTAGAAAGTCACTGTTGTATATGCAAAGATGCTTTACTTTGCATCTTCTAAAGTTTTATAATGTCGAAGTCATAATCTTGAACACTGATCAAATGTTCCCATTTCCTCTCCCCAAAAATAAAATTAAAGCTCATAAAATAAATACACACGTATTAGCATGCTCTGGAGAAAATACATAAAACTGTAGCATTATCAAGATAAAGAAAGAAATTCAAATAAATACATACATGTTAAAGAATGAGAAGAAAAGAATAAGTAGATGAATTAAATCAGGAGTAATTTATAGGCAAGATTGCCAAGGGTCTGTTGTGCCCTTATGCATATGTTCTACCACTGTGATTTTTGAAGAAAACAATGATATTAAACATACTAGTTACAGTGTAGTTTCTGGACAGAGCAAGGATTATGTCTTATCTACATTTTGAATGCACGAGGTACATCAGAACAATATTGATAACCAAGTAGTTATTTACTGAATCTACCCTGTATGCTGAGTAAAGTTATATATTTCTATATTGATGCTTGCATATGGGCTTTATCTTGTTTCTGAACAGCTGTCAAACACCAAATTAAGGTTCTGAGTAATGTTTCCTGCAATAATTCTGGTACTTTCTCCTCCCACTATTTTAATTCTCAACAATTGAGGGTCCTTAATGCTGTAAAACGTTCACTTTTTACCTACTGTCTTTAAAATTTCAGTTCATTCTTTGGGAGAAAGATAGAAAGAGGAAGTCAGGAATCAGGAAGGAAGAAAACAAGAAAAGGAAGTGGGGGGAAGCGGGAGACGCGGGGAGAAAGAGAAATTAAGGTTATTTTGTAAAGAATTCCAATATTCTGAATTTGTAAAGCCAGAGAAAATTTCCAAGGATCACAAACTATTTATCTCTGAACTACCTATAATTTGAAATTTTTGTTTTCAGCCAATTCATGAATTCCCAGAAAATTTTAATGGGCCTATGTACATTTCCATACTAATTTATACTTCTTCGTGAGAGAATTCTGATTTCTCTCTGACAGCAAGATAAAGAAAAGGTTCAGCAAACATTTTCTTTTCCCTTGCTTGCAGGAAATAATACAGATGTAAATGTATTTCTAAAATATTCTCTAAATATTTTAGAAGACTCATTCCACAAGCAAAAGCTGAATTTCTCTCCTACAAAATCCTTTGAAACTTGAGCAGATATTTCTGTCCCCAGCAAGAGTGACAAGGCATTGCTGAAGGAGTGACGTAGTGACACGATGGAGCTGTAACGATCCCTTATGTTTTAAATTGTAGGAAACAAATTGCACTTTCACATATTATGGAACCCTTTGGAAAATATATAATTAAACAAAATATAGCTTCGGGGTTCATATGATAGGTTTTTTTGGGCAGGGAAATAGAAAAATTTGATGTGTGTTCAAGATTATAATATTAACCCTATGAAACTTTAGAAGTTGCAAAATAAAGCACTATTTGTTTTTGCATATACAACACTTTTGTTTTATTTGTTTGAGGCAGAGTCTCACTTTCACCCCTGATAGAGTGCCATGCTGTCACAGCTCACAGCAACCTCGAACTCTTGGACTCTAGTCATTCTCCTGTCTCAGCCTCCCAAGTAGCTGTGACTACAGGTGCCCAGCTATTTTTAGAGACAGGGTCTTGCTGTTGCTCAGGCTGGTTTCAAACCTGTGAGCTCAGGCAATCTACCCACTTCAGCCTCCCAGAGTGCTAGGATTCCAGGTGTGAGTCACCTCTTCCAACAATAATTTTTGAAATCTATGTGGTTCACCATGAACCGTCAAAAACAGCCTAAGTGGTAAAAGTGTATGTGCGTATCCTCAGAGGGGAGAGGGTCAGAGATGCGCCATGGCAGGTCAAACTGAAACAATTTTATGTTTCAGTCTCATTCACCAACAAATGTGAGAGTGCAGGGCCCGAGGCCACCTGTACGGGCTGGGCTGCCCATGAATCATGACGTAGATCCAACCTCCTCCTATCTTTCCTTGCTGGCTGATACTGACAAAATCAAGTTAATGTGAACCTCACCATCAACTATGAAAAGGAGAAGACTCATAAAAGGGAGGCTGAAGGTACATGACTATTTAATCATAAGAAATGAAGTTCTGGGCCAATGGCACCACGTGCAACCTGAATTCTACTACCCGGTGAAGAGGATCCAGCCGCCTGTCACTGTCAGCCAATATGCAGAGACCGGGATAGGTCCACCAAACTTTGGCAGAAGGCCGGTGATTCTGGAGAACCCTGAGAGTAGCCTTTCCAAGACCGTTCTGGTCTTCCATATCCACCACATTTTATACATGAAAGTTCAGAGTAGAAACCATGTTAATCCTTATCTTAAACAACAATAATCAGCATAATGCAAGTCCCAAAACAACAATTCTAGTTCAAAAATTAATCTTCTAAATCAATCCTCCTAACCTACTCAAAATAGGCATCTTCAGGGTGGGAGCTAAATTTACAAAACAATAAGAATTGAGGACAGGAAGTCACTTAGGACCTACACCAACTAGTTGGGCTGTGTCATGCTGGCTGTAGTCTGACTGACTCTATCTTATCCTGAGATAAGAATAGAACCCCAGATAGAACCCCAGATAGGTTCTCAGTTCCTTAGCATCTAACACCTGCAGAGACATCACCTATCCAAACACATCTTACCATTTTCCTCCAAAATATTATCCAATAGCCTGAATTCACTAAGAATAGCTTTAGAAATAAGCTGAGAGAAAATATTATATTAAAAATCTTTTTATTGCCTTGGAACCAATAGCTCAGTAAGCAGGGTGCCAGCCACATACCCCAAGGCTGGTGGGTTCAAGTCTGGTTCAGATCTCCTAAATAACAGTGATAACTGCAACTGCTGTTGTGGCTGGCGCCTGTAGTCCCCACTACTCAGGAGGCTGAGGCAAGAGAATCGCTTAAGCCCAAGCGGTTGAGGTTGCTGAGAGCTGTGATGCAATGGCCACGACACACTACTGAGGGTGACATAGTGACACTCTGTTTCAAAAAAAAAAAAAATCATTTTATTCTTCAAAAAGAAAGATGATGGTTTAATCAGTTTGGGTTATTATAAAAGAATATCCTAGATTGAGTTGCTTACAAAACGTTTATTCAATTCCAGATTTGGCATCTGGAAGTTCTTGATTGGGTGCTAACAGGGTCACGGTCATGTACTCTTTCTGGTTTACAGACCAACTTGTCCCTTTCTAGTTGTATCTTTATATAGTGGAGAGAATGAGCTTAAGTTTCTTAGTTTTCTTTTAAGGAAATTTAAAGGAAGCTTCAAGAGCTACACCTATATGATCTCATCCAAACCTAATTATCTCCCTAAATCCTACCTCCGAATACCATTTTACTTTGGACAGGGGCTTCCACATATAAATTTATGAGACCATAAGTACAAGAATTTTAAATATAATACTTTGTTAAACTCTGTTGAAATAATAATGAAGTAGATGTTGAGGGCGTATTTTGGTCTGATAAGATCCTGGCATATATCTGAAACAGGAAGTATTTACTTAAAATCATCACAATTTTTTTTTTTTCTCACAGAGAGGAATGTGCAGGAAGCAGGCAATTTTAAAACACGTATTAAAATAGAACTGAGTAAAGATTTCTGTTCTGTGTATGAAGATTCATCCTGTCTCATATCTTAGTCTATTGGCACTTTTAAAGGATAATAACAGAATTTATAAAGTACAGAGAGATGCTTTAAAATGTTTGTAAAATTATAGCAGTAGATTTCTCTGCATAAACTTCAGAACAATTTAACATCTTGACCAGCTGCTGGAAATCTGAGCTCTTTGGGCTGCTGAGAAAAATGCCCCCACTTCTGGTCTTTCCACTCCCCAGGTGGGAATCAGATAATGGCAAATCTCAGAACATTTTCTGCCAAAGGAATTGTAGCACTGTAGCAAGGTGGTCTGGGAGATTATGTCTCTCTACTTGTCGGTTCTAAGGTTCTTCTATGAAGTGGTCCCTACCATGTTTCACCGGAAATAAGACCTACCCCCAAAATAAGCCCTAGCAGGATTTCTATGCATTTATCAAATTTAAGCCCTATCTCGATAATAAGACCTAGTGATGGGCGTGGCTATGCAGTATATCTGTATAGCCACACCATGCATTTTGGTGTGGAGCAGTAAGGAAGACTGGAATACCTTTCATCTGCCACAGCTCCTTTCTCCGAGCTGTTCGCACTTGCCCAGGTGCGCATGTGGTAACCACAGTCGCAGGCATCCTATTGCATAGGTGCAAATGGCTAGGGGAAAGGAGTTCATGCATCACTAGCGCCAGCCCCACCAACAAGGTCGGCTCCCCCGGTCAGGTTCCAGAAGAAGATGACTTAACTGTATTTGAATAAATGTAGATTGTTGTATTATACTTAATAAAAATAAGACACCCCCTGAAAATAAGCCCTAGTGTGTCTTCTTGAGAAAAAATAAATATAAGACAGTGTCTTCTTTGGGGAGAAACACGGTACTCTATGCAAGATGCAGTGTAAGGTTAAAGGTAGAGCTTAGCCTGCTGTTCCATTACACGAAAGCCAGAATGAGAGCACGTGCTTACACTGTGACATGTGCAAGGGAGGTGGAATGAATGAAAACACTGGCTCATGGTGGAGAAAGTTTCACCAACAAAAGCTGTTTGGAGAATCTTTTTTTTTTTTTTTTTTTTTTTGCCTGAAGCTGGGTTTGAACCTGCCACCTCCAGCATAGGGGTCTGGCGCCCTATTCCTTTGAGTCACAGGCGCTGCCCTGTTTGGAGAATCTTTTGCTAGAATTTCCTACCTATAAGATACATCCCCATGGTTAGTATTCTACTAAGATGACGAATCTGCAAGCGGTTCAAGAGTGGCCAAGTATAGAGGCAGATCTTCTGTCATTAGCTCTCACAAACATAGAACAGTAAAGAAGGGGAAGAAAACACAGCTCAGAAAAATCAGAGAGCTCTTGCAGCTGGCCCCAGTGTTGAAGACACGTGTGGGTCTCTGAACACAACATGTAAACACGGCTTTTAAGGTAATTCGCTGGGTACATTCAGGTGTGTATGCATGCATGACTATATTCACATGCATAATGTACCCTATTTCTATATTGATAATAAATATTACATAAGTTCATAAGAAAGGATATGAATTAAACTCAGAAGACTAACAGGCTGGCTTTAGCTGGTCGCAATTTATTTAAAGACACTATAAACATTTATTTGCCTCATTCCTGACCTGGAACCCCTTTGCTATTCCAAATTGTGCTTCTCTTGAACGGAGTGAACTAAGGCTGATATTTCTGCTGAATCGGGCAAATTGTGTAGTAATAGCTTTGTGATTTGAACAAATTTCCATTAGCTACGAGGAAGGAATCACAAAATTGATTTTTATCTGTGAACTGACAAAGGACGTGAAAAATTCTCCAGAGAACCAAGGAAAGAAAGAAAGATCGCAGGTCAGGTGCGTAACGCTGCAAACGCAGGATATTTACCGTGAAGGATAACTGAATCAAGCCTTAATGAAAACCGTTAAGACTCTTAATACGTGATGTGTTTCTCAGATATTTTTCTATCATCTTCATATCTGCCTTTACGCAGTGATAAGAGGCATTGAACAGCACCGAGGGTACATTGGGGCTGTAGCCGAGGTGTCCAAATCACTTATATGTTTCTTCAAGCGAGATTTCAGTCCTCCCAAACCAATCTTCCAACATACGTTTCATGGACACGAAGACACTTAATAAGAACCATTGGGTGATGATTAACTTCCCAAATTACTAGCTAATTAATCTGCTGTGAACTTAATTGGTGAATTCAGTCCTCCAACTCAGAAGCTGGTAGGGTGAGCAGTCTCAAGATTAATTCTTCTTAAAAAGCTAGAAAGCTGGAAAAATTCTATTACTTCATGCTAATTATAACTGATTAGAGAAACTATTTTGTTTATGTGTAAGCTATTTTATCCATTCTTTTCCCTTAAGTTCTAAATGGTCAAAGTGCCAGGTCAATTCTACTTTGAATTGGACTCCTATCATCAAAGCTTATCTTTAGGCAAAGATACAGACTTAAGAGATTTAGCACAGAGTTTCTATAATCTTGTGATGCAAAATATTTTTATCAATAATAATCAGTTTAGTTTTAAAAAGCCTAGATTATATTCTTCTGGAAAACCCAACACAAACAAGATTTGTTGTTTAAAATTACATGCGTTAAGAAGAGCCAAAATAAGTCTTAAATAATATACATCAGATGGAATACATTGTTTTGTCTCCTGTCAAGAAACTATGATTAATAAGACAAATAACTACCATTTGTTGAGCACATACTATATTTTAGACAAAACATTTTATTTGTGATTTGTGAAACTCCTTGGATTTTATTAAAAACATTTTATAAATGAAAAAAATTGGGCAACAGATAAGTTGATTGCCTATGATTACAGAACTACAATTTAAAACCAGGTGTGTGTAAATCCAAGACCTGTAATTTTCAAACTTTTCATATTCCCTCAAAACCAAAACACAATAGAACAAAATAAGGCAAAGTAAACAAATATAAACACATGTGTTCACACACTTCTATAGAAAGCTGATGCCTGCAACATGCTAGTTTCTCATTATGCTGAGCTAAAGCCAGCAAAACGTAACTGCTTTGAAGTTCGATTCACAATTTTTTGTCAATGACATTGCATCAGAATGTGAAACTAGGTGTTAGAGTTCCCTGGGCTAATTCAAACAATCCACCTTATGGCTTTAATCTGTGTACACAGACATGGGTGATTCGAAGAGTAGCGTGAACAAGGTGGGAAATAGGAATCCATCAGCCCTGTCCTGCGCTGGATTATTTTTGATAATCATTCTGAAGGTTGTCACAGGTCCTTTTACTTCTGTATTTATTGTTTCTGAAATTGGAGCAGCCTTCTTAGCAATTCTTCCACAAGTGAATCAACTTTCACCCTGGCAAATTTCAACCCTCTTCAACATTCCCAGTCAACACTACCATAGGAAACCTGCTAACACATCCTTTCTCTTTTCCACAATGCAGGATATAAGTTCTCAAACTCGAAAAGGCTTTCTTGTGTTCTCACCTCCAAATCCTGCACAAGTTCCGGCCAATTCTAGCACTGGAACACAGAGTGAAGGAGATTTCTGTAAAGGTAGAATCTGGCTTACCCACGTTAGATGAGCATATTTCAACATATTCCTCAAAGGACCTTAAAAAATGAAGGTAGAAACCAAATCCTTTTGTCAACATCTACTTTATTACAAATACACAGATGAAAAAATAAGTATACCTGGAAAGTATGTTTCTTTCGGATAGAAATGACTTATTTCGCCACTTGAGGAAAATACTCTTACAACTCTGATTACCTACTTTATCAAACAGGAGCATTCCAAGGAGAAAAATTGATACTGAATCCTGACATCACACCATTAAAATGGAGGCATAGATGGTGAATGGCAGGAGGTTGTTTTACAATTATTCTCTATAGTGTCACATCATCGGCACATTACAAAGTCAGCTGGAAAGTAAATGAGAGTCCCTGTTATGAATCCTGTCTGTAAGATTACCGAAAAGAAATGCATAGGCTGTTTTCAGGTTTTCCTAAATTTGTCCACCTCTGTTTACCACCATGATAGGAAGTAGACTAAACAGACATACGTAATTCTAGACATTTTAATCAAAAGGAAAAAAAAAAGCCTACACACAGACATTCTACCCTATAGGAGGGGAAATCATACCCACCCTCCCCTAACAATGACCAGATCCGTATCACCAGAGTCTGTGACTGTATTAGGTTACATGGCAAAAGGGAATCAAGGTTGCAGGTATTATTAAAGCTGCTAATCAGCTGACATTAAAATGGGAGATTTCCTGCTCATCTGAAAAGGCCTAATGTAGACATGAACTCCCTCAAAACGGAGAGAGGGAGGCAAAGTGGAGGCTGCAGTGAGGCCTTGTGAAAAGACTTCACTCATCGTCGTGGAGAAGTCTGAAGATACAGAAAGCAGAACACGAGGCACACGATGCTGGAAAAAGCAAGAAAATGAATTTCCCCTCAGAGTGTGATCCGTGTTAGACTTCTGACCTATAGAACTGTAGAGCAATAAAGTTGACGATGTAAGCCTGTGAGTTTGTGGCGATTTATTATC